>JAMKCH010033653.1:0-37527 GCA_023653785.1 Ophioderma brevispina
CCTGGTGAACCATTGTAAAAGCAGATGGTTCTGAAAAGAGCTGTTCAAAATACCTGTATACTTTGTAAACCTAGAAGTACAAAGTAAATTAATCGATGCGCTGCGCAGCATTATCGCGCCTTACTACCAAACACGCTTAGGCGCAGTCTAAATCCATGAAATCGCGCGCGATTTAAGACACGGCGCATGATGTTACGAACAAAACAAATCTCTTACACTGCATGCGCAAAATACTGGTCGTATGAGTCGACATACCAGGCACTCCTTGTGAGACATGTGGGAGTTTATTGATTACTTTGTACTCCTAGGTTTATGGAGTATAGAGTGCTCTTTGTCTACAATAGTCCATATGATAGGCTCAACACCAAAATAGATTTGCTCCTAATTTCTTATACGTGTGACTGAGAAGTAGGTTGCTCCTTGCCTCGTGGGTCAGTTATCAGGTAGCTTTCAAGTCTACAGATCTTCTTAGAGCCATCGGTAGGCAAGGAGCAGCCTAAAACTACTCCTGACAGTTCAAAGCTTGTCTTCTGATGTTGAATCTGTTAAAAAATTACTTGACATCTCAAAAAATACTACAATGGAAACTGATAGGTATGTTTTGGGTATTTCTTTATTACTGTGAAATTCCTGTATACCCTTTCTACTATGTATTTTATGTATGCATGGAGCTATCAATTCTTGAAGAATGACACATGTCTATATTCTAAAGCAAACTCTGGCTTGTGAGTTGATAGTGATCAAACCTTATATTGTGTATGCATGCTTACTTGTAATGCAATGGTTAAAAGGTATTCACTGCTGTTTATTGTATTTCCACTCTTACGCTAAAAACAAATATACAAAGAAAGAATAGTGAAAACAAAAACTGCCAATTTTTAACCCCCCTGGCGCTTTAGCAGAAGTTTTTTTTTTGTCATAGCAAAATCTGTCGACATCCATCCATCCGTCCATCTCCACCTGTAATTGTCAGACACCTGACCCGATCTAAATGACACTTGCAGCAAAGAGAAGATTTCAGTAGCTTCCCACAATGCATTGCTTCCAATGGAGGTTTTTGTACAGGTACTGATGGGAATCGTTAGTGATGAAACATGGCTATATTGACAGTACTGATCACAAACTTGCATTTTAAGGGTGTTTCATCTCTAACGATTCACATGACTACCTGTACAAAAACTTCCAATGGAAGCAATGCATTGTGGGAAGCTACTGATATCTTCTCTTCTTGCAGCATAGGATCTTAGTTTCTACAGCTACTTGCACTGTGACAGAGAGGTCTGTAGGTCAAAGGTCATACTTTGTATATTTCAGACTTTCCGCTCCTATTCCCCAGAAAACGTGTGCAAGCTCTCTTTTCAAGCTTTCGAGGAATACTGTGCAGTCTCTCTTAACATATTCTCACTGCTATTCGAACAAGGTTACTGCTTATAACTAAAAAATTGAACTTCTAACAGATCCCAATATCCAAATATATGACAAAACTTGGTACGTGGGTAGTGGTGGATGCAAGCAATACCTATGCACTCTGTCATCAATATTTGTGCATATTACATAATGAGCTTATTTGCATATTTGCTCTGATTGGCTCTTTACTAAAAAGGTGAACTTCTAACAGATCCCAATGTCCAAATTTGACTAAACTTGGTATGGAGGTAGTGGTGCATGCATGTAATACCCATGGACTATATTATCCATATTTGTGCATATTGATGACCTAATTTGCATATTTGCTCCCCACCAGGGGGATCTCAAATTTTTAAACTTGCAGTATTTTTTTTTTTATCTTGGAATGCAGTTGTTTCCTCAGGCAATACAGAATAATATTGTTTTATTCAAAAATGAGTGTTTTCTGGAATTGTAAATTGCGCTTTGATTGCACTGCCTTTGTGTGTACAATGTCACTTTGAGGACACTGCATGCTCCAAGGCTGCGCAACTTTTAGATGTAATAATATTGCCGTCTAACATACACACGAACAAAGTATAGAGCAGTGAATAGAGAAAGCAACTCATTTAATTATTCTCTCACCAATATATGAAACACGAATGATTTAAGTTGTACACAGTGCATTGTTCATCCCCTAATTTTTACCATGGCCATTTCATTTCAGGAGCTTGCCGACCGTAGGAAGTGGACAGGAGGGGAGACGGCTCTCAACCAACTAGCCAACTTACCTCTCCAAGACACCAGTCAGGTGCTGATGCATGCACACTAATAGATCCCTTGTAGTTGTTACATTTTGTTGTGTGTATACCTATCACTGTCATGTATTTGTACTTGTGTAAATTGGCTTTTTCATCACATTGTTCATGTTATATTAAATAGTAAGTAGACAATTGGTTAAAGTTTTTCCTTTCTTTGTCAGAAAGATCAAATTCTTTTGGGGCCATTTTTGTAAGGTATGAAGTTGAGAAGCAGATAATTACCAAAAAAAGCCAGAAAATTTCTAAAAATTATCCTCATATAGGCCTAGGAAAAATGTTTCTTCGCTGTTTAGATGAACTTCACAATGTTACACTAAAATCAATAAAACATGCTACTATTTAAAGTTTGTTTTTCTATGACAGAGCAAAGATCTTTTATTTTACTTGTTATAGTTTTTTGTCTTATTTCATGTTTTTTCGTCTTTTTGTTGGTTAAAAATGTTTTTTAATTTTGAATAAAAACCATGGGTCGGTCGGCAGAATTTTTTTTTATTTTGTGCTAATTTACATAAAAATTTTGAGTTGGCAGGTTTTTTAGGAACGGTTGGGTTACGGCAAACAAACTTTTTTTTGCCCAAGCAAAGTAAAATATGTCAAAATTTCTTTGTGTGTGTGTTACTGTGGATGTGTGATTTCTTCCACAATTTACTTAGCTAGAAACCTTGTATTAACTTTGCTTATTTCCCCCCATATTGTACATGCAGGCTGCCTTGGATCGAAGGAAATGGACTGGCGGCGAGACGGCCATCAATAAACTTGCTAATCTTCCTATCCAAGATAGTAATGGCAATAACCAGGTGCCAGTACATGCATGCCATCTCTAATTATTTTATTTATTTGGCGCATTTTTATGTATGAGGCTGTTAATTAGCTTTCAATTGCGATGAATCACTTTTTGTGTCATCTGCAAGATGATATACAGGGATTGGTAGTTTATCTGTGGTAAACATGTTAACCCTAAACATAATTGCCCACTGTTTCCACATACTTCATATGACCTCATATGACCTTTGTCCCCATTCACAAACTGTGACGGCACACGGCCCCAGGTGGGGGCCAGTTGTATTCAAAGGTGGATATGATGCGTGAACATGGACTTCCAAAATGCACCCTAAACAAGTATTTCCACCGACTAAAAAGCATACCCTAAACAAGCATTTTTGTCTGTTTTTGCTACCATAAACAAGTCGTCCCCCCCCAGGCTTGTCAGTTTTTGCTACCTTAAATGAGTAAGCAATGCATTGTGTTGATAATATACCCTTATTATCTTCCTTTGCTCATGTTACTTTACTTCCAAATTACAATATTTTTAATGATTTTTATCTTGTGTAAATCACAATTTCAGGTTTACGAAAAAACATACCCTTTTTTATATATTTGCTGTTTTTGACACCCTAATCAGTGTACGCGCGTACATCACCTGTTGGAAAAAAGAGACCCTTTTTATGCGTTTTCTTGTTCACACATCTTATCCACCTTTGATATAAAATTGGATCGATTAAGCCCAAATTAATTGGTCGAGCTATGAGTTGCAAAAATATTGGGCAAGAGCAGGAGAAAAAAAGAGGGTGGAAATAGCGGCAAGTGGGCGGACCGTTTGACTCCCGGTGGGGGGTGAGGCGGTTAAATGTTATTTTTTCCTAAAACTCATCATAGCGAGACCCAATTAATATTGGGCGTATAAATCATCCAATGTGTTCATTTCCATGTTTTGGATCTGATATTGTCCACACTTGGACTCATCAAAACATGTAATGAATACAAGTGGGGGTCCCCGGGCACACGGCACTGCAGTTGGGGAACGCTGTTGTTTGTTTTGTATTTCTTTTCTATTGATGATGTCAGCCCACGTATTGTGAACGTGAACAGTGGTGGTTGTACTTTTTAAATGTTCAAAGAAATTGTGAATGTGATGGGGTATCTCAATGAAACACTGACCCATTGGCATGTTGTTGAGTGGCCATTGATGGTAGAAATGTGTTTGGATCACATACTTGAGAATTATTGCATGCTTGATGGAAATTGCATGGTGCAGCAGACTTGGCTTTGTCAACTCATAAGGTCACTACATACCAAAATAAGGGGTACAGAAAAACATTCACTGATGAGACTAAAGATGAAACTAGAAAAGCAATGGGAAAGAAAAAAAAGAAGATAATTACATTGAGCATGATTTATCTTTACACCATGTTGACTGAAACATATGATTTCCCTTTTGAGAAGGGACAAATGCCCCAAACATTACCTTTATAACACCCCATTAAGAAGAAATGGTCCAACCAGTGACCCCAGGTTACACCCTGTCGACCTTGTGCCCCTCTCTTAGTCGTGGCAGCTACAGGAGCTGACGGCCACCTAGCGGCTCTGGTCTAACTGCAGCCAACAAATTTGAGACTTTATTGTTACAGACTGATTGTCTTCTCTCCACGGAATACTTCCTATTATAGCTACCACAACAATTAGGGATTTAATTATCTGGATGTATATTTTATTGGAATATCACTCCACCTGGTCGGAAATAGCTGTTGTTTTTTTGCCCGGCGGAGAGTTCTTATATATAATATACTTTTTTGCCGCCCTTGTTGCGGGTCAGGTCATGTGATTTTGTGCGGGAAAAAAAGGAAACAAAGGCAGCCATTGACGAACGTGTTTGCGTGCTTTGGGGCCTTGATATTTGTGAGCCTGTTTCTGTTTCTTGTAGTTTCTTTACGATAATAAACATTTTATTTTGGGTGGGTGTTGTCGATTATTTTATCTTTATACTTGTTGTATATTTAATAAAACATATTGTGAAAGACTTTGGAAACAATTCGTTACCGTGTGTGACTTTGTTCACCGCGACGGTTTTTTCTTTGTTTCTCCGCGGTGGCGGGCGTGGTATAACGTGGCACCGCTTTTGTTTTTCATCGCTCATTTTCATTCCGGCACGCGCGCCCATGTGGCTCGCTTCCCCCTCTTTTTAGCGTGTTTTGGGCGAGACGCCCCGCGACCCTCTTTCTCCATGCGTTCATTAAGGGTCTCGCTTCCGCTGTTAGGCTCGTTGGTGATCGTTCTTTTGTGGTGGCCTTTTGTTTTCAATTGGTTTGCCCATTGAACACAGTTTCATCTGTTATGTTTCACTAAGGGAAAGGGGGGTGGTGTTCGGGATACGGTCCGATGGTCTTTCAAGGCGGCCCCGCTGCTTGGGAGCACCTAAAGATGTTTTAGCTTCGGCTACTCATGGCGTTGTTAGTAGGGGGGCGTTTCGCTCTCTGGAGTTTCGACCCGTCTACATCGCTCCCGGCCGCTGGCTCGCCTAGTCTAGCCGTAGGGGGCTTCTCCGGTGCAGGATAGCGCGGTCTGCTTGCCTTTTTTCCTTGGGGATTTTTGGCGGCTGCGGACATTTCCCGGTATGGGCAGCCTCGGTTTTGCTTCATAGTGTGTAGTCGGTCGGCCCTCTTCCCCTCGGGGGCTTGCCTGGCTAGCACTCGGCCGGCGCTGGCTAGCATGATTTAGCTCATTGCTTATCGGTTGGGAGCTTCTCGCTCACGGGTGGGATGTCTATGGGGCGTATTCCCTGGTGTGCTAATTCTCAATGTTGAAGTAGCGAGTTTGCGTGACGGGTTGGTTACTCCCTCTCTCGAGGGCTTTTGGTGATCCTTAGTCGGTATCTCGCCAGTTCGGGTAGCACCTCTCTTCACTTCTTCCTTGGGTGGCATAATTCTGCCCCGTCAAGCCGGAAGTTCAGGCTACGCCGGCTACTTGTTTCTCTCCTCGATAGCGATTTTGTCGTTCGTCCAGAGTTCCTCCAAGGTTAGGGTCATTCTGTTCTTTTACAACTTTGTCACCTGCTCTCTGCTTTCAGTCGCCACTGGGTAGGCTTCTGCTCTGGCTTCCTGAGCAGTTAGCGGGCTTCGGGATAGGGTCGCTCTCGGGGCTCGACTCGTTTATGCTGGAGCTAACCTCTGGGTTTTCTCCTCTGGTAGACTTATCGGTGGTCGCCCCAACTTTGTTAACTTTCGGGCCGGGATTGACTGGCCCCAATCTGGGGAGATGCTAGTTTATCATTAATATAGCCGGTACTGCTCTCGGTGCCGGTTTTCTGGGCCGCGGCATCCCCGGTTTTGCGGAGGTCTGCCTCCGTTATTTCCTTGGTTGTTCTGTCTAATGTTTATCTCCAACTTCACCCTCCGCTACAATTTCTCCTCTTCCCCCTCACTCCCCCCCCCGCCGAGTCGAGGAAGCATGTCCCTCCCTCTCCTGGTGGTGACAGCTTCAGGTGAGACTTTCCATATTTTGAGGCTTGGTAGCTGTCTACGAATCATCGTTGTAGGATTTTTCGGTAGACTTAGCTCAGCCTCCCACAGTCAAGGTGGTTTGGTTAGGCCTTCGGTGACGTGGCTCGTTCCATGACTTCTGTAAGGCGTCCGATCCTTACCCGAAAGCTAGTTCCCTTTTGGGGATATGAGTGGTTTATAGGCGGAGTCTCTTGGCGAAGCCCCCATTATCCTTTGGTGTGCGGCGTCTCGCTTAGTACTAGCTTTATGACATCTTTAGGGTACCCCTTCCCGGACGAATTAGCTCGGAGATTTCCTTCTCATTGTAGGCTCTTATCCCGCGGTCAGGGCGGTTTATCTCTCAGCACCTTCATAGCGGGGTGGGCCTTTAGCCTTCCTTCAGTCTCTAACCTTGATCTCACCGGCCTCTCCCTGTTGGGTTCATCTGTGGTTGTTCTGATCGGACCCCCTCTATAGGGGGCCCGCTCCTCCCTTTTTTGGGTTTCGGCTTCTTTGCCCCGGTCTTTAAGAGGGCTCCGCACTTGCGCTTCTTCTGGTTCCTCTCGGATCCTCAGGTTGTTTTGACAGGGCTGTGAAGCCTCGTTATCCACCGTTGCGACGGGGTGCTTATGGCCTTTGTCCCGGCTAAGTCACAATCCAGTATCTTCAGAAGTCTTCCTCTCAGCTATTCCTTAGGCTTGGTATTTCTCTGCGGGATTCTCGGCAGCTGGCTCTCTCCTCCAAAACTTTGGCCAGGTCATTTAAACACAATTATAAAGGCTACGTTCTCTTACTTCACTGGTGTGACTCCACGTCTAGTGAGTTATTGGATTCAATGACATTTTAGGAATTTTATGATTCCGTTGGTTTGTGCCTCTGGCGTTTTTAGTTCAACCTTGTCTGGCATTCCTATCGACCCGAGGTGGTGCGAACACATTATGTTTGGCCTTCCTCCGACGGCTATTTTGGTTGTTTGTTTGGTTTGTTGGTTGGGTGTAAAATATTGTCCAGTTCAGGATTTTTGCTAGGATTTTTGGTTAATGCATATGGTCAGAAACATTGGGGTACAGGAAATCAGCTAAGTGTAATGATTAGTCAAAAAAACAAATATGATTTATAAATCGTTTAACTGAGGCCTGATTCCTTTCCAATGTTGACTTCCCTCTTCCAGGCCGGCCCCTCTACACATGTACAGTTTCTGCGTCCGTCTGGGCTCGGGGCCAAAACGGAATAAGCGAAGAGCAAGGTCAACTGGGTGTTGGGACCTGGGGTCAATGGTGGACCATTCGTCTTATGGTGGTGTTATAGGATTTTGGGGATTCCACTTCTCAAAAGGGACACAAATGCATATGTTTCAGTCAAACATTGGAAAGGAAATACAGGCCCTCAGTTAGATGATTTATAAAAACATAATGTGTTTTGACTATTTTAAAGCTTTATTTAAGAAGGCATTCCAAGATGGTCTTACAATGCAATGAAGCATTCTAAGTCAACTCATTTTTTACCAATCTGATGATTTGCAAGTTAGCTTATAGGGAGGCTATTTTGTTTAAAACAAAATCCCACTGATTTGAATGCAGTGGTCTGTAAAATAAAATGTTCTATTGAATTTCCTGTACATTTACTGAAGTGATGTATAACTAACCACCTGTTCTGTTCTTACCCAGAACAATTTCATCCTTCGTAACCAACCCACTTGTATATTATACCCAGGCTTGAAAAGCAGGAGGATTTTGCAAATAGCGTGTCACTGTCCGTATTATGTGGAGGTGTCAGGTTGGTTATTAGGTTTTCGTTTTTCACGTTCCTTCAAAAGGTTTAAGTCCGATTGACACCAGACTGAGGTTAAGGCAAATAGGGATTCCTTCATGTTGTGGATGATGTCAAAGGTCATGGACACAGGTAAAAAGCGTCATCGGAGGTCATGTTCCAGACTGCCTCTGCCAGAGGGGATGATTGCAAATACCTTGCAGTATTTTTTACACAAGTGACCGGTTTATCCATTTTGTAAAGAATCATAATCAAGCAAAGAAAATGTCACATTCAAATGGAGGCACAATAGAGGCACAATAGTAGGGGTGAGATTTTTTGCAAAGGAGTATACAAGTAAATTAAAATTAACTTTGTGATATATTGCTTGTGAATGCTATTCAACACAGCTGTGATTGTTATGACTGATCCAAATGATTTCCAAGAAGTTGGCTTACAGTTGAATATTGGTAAATTACCTCATGTGGGATATGAGTCACAAAAATGGTTATCTGTTGAATATAACTGTGATCAATTGCATCAAAAGTAACAGGTTGTTTTAAACCAAAGTCAAATAAAATATTGATGAAGTAATAGGAAAATGAGAACACTCTATTAAAGAAAATCACTGTATGTTTTTTTTATGCCTGCAAGCCTGTAGCTTTTGAAGAATGGTGCCTTGTGCATTGGTTAATGGGTCTGCATGGTGCATTGGTTAAATAATAACCTTTCTAATATGCCTTTTATAGCATAAATCGGGGTGCATGTGTCGGCCAGCTATGCATGGTGTAAAGGAAATTCAGGCTGGTTGTAGCCATTGCACATTAATGTGACCTTATTTCATGACTGTATCTATTCCAATTTTAAATTATTTTTCACTTTTCCTTAAAAGGCTTCTGTGTCAACAAGCTGTTAACGGGGTATGGTGATTTTAGAAACCTTGCATGCAGGACTACTATTAGAAGACCCTTTGCAATGGATAGCCATGTAATTGGGAAATACATTAGATGCCAGTACCTGTGGTAAATACAGGTGGCCTTCTGGTATTTGCACTGGAGGGCAGGCAATGCCCCCCCCCCCAGTATGACATAGTATTGCAAGATACATAAGATGCCTCATGCACTACACATGTTTGCTGATTGGTTGGTGAAATTCTTTTTTGAGAGGGGTTGCTGGATTTTAAAGGGAAATATTTTGTCAGCAGCCATGCATATGACATTTGGATAGCTGCATTTGTTGCTTAGCTTGGACATTCAGATTACACTGAAAAAGATGAGCTTAACAACGTGGCAAGGCATTTATAGCAATTCATGAAACTGTCAAGATACAAATACTAATTTCTAAATATTTGATCTCATTATTTTGTATTCATTGCAGTATCTATTCTAATCTTCATTCCTGTTCACTTTTTTGTTCAAGGTATTTGTGTTTGCATGCAGTTAAGGTGATTACATAGTGAAATGCTGCTTGCTGCATTGCCGCTCTGATAATGAAGTTTATGTCACTACGTAATCGTGTCAGAATTGCTAGCGGTGACACAAGTGATAAAGCGTCAAGCGAATAACTTGATCTCCCTGCCGCTCGGGCTGCCGCTTTGGGCAAAGCGACAAATCGCATTGAGTTGACTTGAAGTCAACTCTGGAGCGGTGCCGCTCATGACGTACTTCAAAGTGATAGCATTGCTTGACTATAACAGCTCAATCCTGCAAGCGGCTTGCGCTGAGCGGCAAGCGGCATGATACCATGTAACCACCTTTAAGAAGGAATGTTGATTACCTTGGTATTGAACCCTACCCTTGCATGCTAGACTGATGACGAGTTCATACCTCATTTGTGCACCAGAAGCACATTCGAAAGGCTAGCAAGAGGAATCTTCTGCCGTTGCAGTATGAACCCACCATAATGGTCCCATGGGTACCTACTGTATTTTTTACCGGTGACTGTGTGAACACATTAGGATTTCCAGTAACCAAAAAAATCTTCAAAGAATGTTCGTTGTTTTATTTAAAAAGTCTCATGCTGCAAAATCAAGCATTCTTATGATTAAAAAGCATGCATGATTAGGTCTAGGGGGAAAAAGGTTTGCCCTCAGAAACTGCCTCATCAGAAATCTATGTGTATAACTATTTGAAATCAGTTCTGCAATGTAACTCTATGCAATTGGCCCATTTCGATGTATTTTGTAATTCTTAGGTGAAAAGACAAAAGTTGGCCTCAAAGCATAAAAGGAAATCCTTCATAGCATGTAGTTTTTTGGACTAAAAAGCATAGCACATAGTGTTTATTCAAATGTTTCTGGAACAAGACATTTTTTTTTGCCTAATAAGTTCACATCTTCCACATAATCTCATACATGTGGTGCATTTTTAAGTTCATAATATGCTCATGTTTTATTTCACTTCAGGTTGATCGCAAGAAATGGGCTGGTGGGGACACTGCTTTGACAAACCTAGCCAAGTTACCGCTGCAAGAAACAGCCTCAGTCATGGAAGGTAAACAGAATGCAGAAGGACTCTTGGATATATACCATATCGGGATGTGCTAGGATGACATATTGCTATACGAATCAGCTTTTTTAGTTTCTTCTTCCCATCATGAACTATTCCAGAGGTTATTTCTGGACTCGTCATTCTCATCATCATGTCCGGTTTAAAAAATGTTAACGCACACATTTGGTGTACACGTATGATTCAGAGTGTTGACGTCATCCCGGAAATATCCCTGTGGAAAAGTGCATGATGGGAAAAGGAAAAAAAAAGAAAAATATAGCAAGTCCATCAAAATTTATGAGCCATTTATATAACAAGATGCTTTTGTAAAGACCTCTCTTAATAAATGGGCATATCATCATGTACAACCAAAGTCAGAGAACCCACCCATGGGCTGAACATCAGACTTTTTGAGTTTGATATAGGCGATGATTTCATCCTTTGTATTTGACCTAACTACCTTTCTTAATCAGAACAATAACCTCAGTAATTTGGCAAGAAATTGCACAACTCCCCCAAAGAATGCTTTGCTCAAAATCTCAATATCCTCTTGATATTATGGAAATTGGACATGATAAGTTCCCCCTCCATACACCCCCCACAGAGAGGTCATATCAACTGAGTAGCATAATTGTAATTATTATTCTATTGCCCTTTTTTGGATGTAATCATGTTTAGGACATTCCATCTTCATGAGCCAATCATTTCTGAACTCCAACGTAAATGTTGTGTTATATGAATTTAAGACCATATTGTGCGCAAGGCTTCTTCTCTTGTGTTGTTAGGTTATTTCTGGCCTGAGGGGTTTTTTCATTGAACACCGTAACAGAAAAAGGATGTGAAAGTGGTCAGCAAAACCCATAAAAACAGTTGGTGACATATATACTCCCACTGCATGACATACTTAATGAGAATGCTATCTTTTTCAGCCACAAGTGCCCAAGATGTTGTAATCCGAAACCAAGATGCCACAGCTGTTGATACAAAAGGAGGAGGAGGATTTCTAGGAGGGGGCCCTGGACCAAGTATAGGTGGTGGTATTCCACCAGCACCAGCTGGGGGTCGCAAGAAGTGGGGAGCAGGACAAGGGACAGCAGTGGTGAGTGCTCTGGAAAAGGTTGACATTGCCTCCGCGACTATGACCATCAACAAGAATGAAGCAAAACGTAAGTATAATAGTTCAAGTTAACTGTACTGTTTCACAAAGTTTTTCACACTCAGACCTCATTGTTCTAAGTTGAGTTCACATGTAGTCTTGCATCTTGTGCAAATTACCAAACTTGATCAAGTGAATTTCCAAGACTAATTATCCAAACATGTCATTGCTTCACACAGCTCCCATGGGTGTTACCATAGTGAAAGCTGATGATGGCAAGTCTCCTCCAAGGAAACTACCTATTGCTGGGGGAACTGTCGTCATTGCTAAAGCAGATGAGAAGAAAGCAACAGATGACACTGATTCTGGTAGAGTATCCTTATCAATAACATCAACCTAAATATGCACAAAGTATGTTTATATTAATGCACAGCAAATAAATCAGGAATGTTCATGAGCTTATCCAGGGGGGTGTGGCGGAAGGGTGCGCGCACCACAGGGTCTAAAAAAATTAAGAATTTTGTAGCTGTAATATTATTAGGGTCGGGATCCACTGTTGACATACTGCTGGACAGTGATATCACATGTCACCTCATCTATAGATTGATGTCTATTGGATTCAACCACTGTATTATTGTATTGGGTAGGGTACTGGTATGTTCTGTTTCTCTATTAATTACACTAGAATTTCTCTATTGCTATCTCAGCTGTAAGTATTTTGGAAGTATATATGAATATTTGGATGGCTGGATGTCCCAATGAATGTATGTGCAAAATAATATGTTGCCTTTGCTGTTTTCAAAAGTCGTAGGTCACTATGTTGAATTTCTCCAGGTGACTTGGAGGGAATTGGAAATACCTCAACACATGTTGGGTCAGAGGTCACATAGGGGTCATGTGAGGTTGGCAGGGAGATAATCACACACTGCAATTCGGCTGGTTTCCCAATTAAAGGGGATGACCTGATTTAGTTTTCATCTTAATAGAATGGCCTTGACCCCAGAACCCCATCTGTAAAGTTTTTGCACCGGTATTTTAATCCATTTTGATGTGAGAGCTAAAACGTGATTTTGTAAGTCCAATAGAGTACTGTGTAAAATTAACATTGGTCGACCAAAACGTGACACGTTTTCCCTCCTAACTTCCAAACCAAACATCATTTAATCCTAAGATTTCACAGGGTAAATGAGAAAAATAGTAGCTTTCTTCAGATACCAAAATTTTGACCACTTCAGTTAAAATCTGGGGTTCTGGGGATGAGGCTGTTAATGATCAGGTCATAGCCCTTTAAAGGCACTTGTATTGATTGGATCAGTGAACAAGTACAATTGCTGGGTCTGCTTCATAGTTTAAAAGAAGCTGTAACTAATACTATTAAGTATAGCCTTGGTTAAAATCACAGTAGGTCTAGAAGAGGACTCTTCATTGGTAAACACTAGAAAGCATAGTCTGTAATCGCTTCTTGTCTAGTATTCAGGAGGTTGCTGGTTTGAATCTGACCTGGTACACATGGAGCCATGTGCACTAGATATTGATTGTTTGATATCTGTATATATCTACAGCTGACATTGAGACCATTGATGCCTCAGACAAATCAGAAGAAAGGAAGGAGAAAATTGGTGAGACGCAAGAGCCTTCTGAACCAAAGACAGCTTGGGACAACAAGTCACCTGGGGCTCCAAAATCACCAACAGCCATTTCATCTTCGCTTGGTGAGTGCAAATTAAATAAGCTGTGGAATATTACCGGAAATCATTGACTCATAAACCTGTTAGTTCATATAGCTATCCATTGAGATCAAAAAATCCACAAATGATAAAGATGCTGGAACTTTAGAATTGTATCAAATCAAATTGCAATCTGCCATTAAACAATGTTGCAAGATGTCAAAAAATTTTAAACTTTCAGTAATATCAGATTAAAAGAGATACAATCAGTAGCGGTTATATCACAAAACACCCATTTTAACAATAGTTTGATCAAAATTGTCATTTCAAAGTCATGGGCTGTCAACTTGATGGTATTAAAGGCTGACTCAGAGATTTCAAAATAGAATTTTTTGTGTAATAATTTAAATTAGTCAACTAAAACTAAAGATAGTAACCTAAAATGCACAATTCCAAAGTTCGAGATGAATCAGATTTTTCGTTTTGATGCAGTAAGCATTTATGTATAGTATTGCGTGCCATAGGATACTGTGTATAACAAAAATTCCGGATCCGGAATTTTATAACAAAGTTGTGATTTTCTATATGAAGGACTTTGATTTAGCTATTTCACACTGATTAGTATATGGACAAGCATTATGTATATGCAAAAAGCATGATTTGTTTGAAAATTGAGGGTGCCCTCCACAGGAAATCTCTGAGTCCTCCTTTAAAATGGAGAACATATCTTTGCAATCAACATCAAGAGTGTTCCATTTCATGGATTGTCTTAATGTTCATAAAATTGATAATCTGAATCTGCATAAAATAAATAGTGACACAGCTCATTTTTGAGCTAAATTTTCTCCTTATTATCTTTCCGTAGAAGTGAAGGAAGAAACTGTCAAAAGACCCAAGTCACCAAGATCGCCCAGAAGACGCAGAGATCTTTCCAAGTCCGAAAAGAAGCCAACTGCAGAGAGCAGCGAGAAGAAGGAAGAAACAGAAGCAGAGGCAAAAGGTGTAGAGGAGGAAGTCACTAAAAATGAAGGGAAGTCAGAGGAGAAAGAACCTAAAATACCAGACAAGAAAGATGAAAAGGAAGAAGAGGATGAGAAACCAAAGTCTCCTACCAAAGAAGCAGCATCTCCTGAGGAAATGCCACCCAAGGAAAAAGGTAAGAAGGTGTAAGAGTTGCACACCAAATAAGAGGTTTGCCAAGCCTTCTGTGAATCCTACCTTGGGAAGTTTATGATGTATTGTTGTCCTAGCATGGATTATTCCCATTCCTACATGTTTCAATCCCACTTGGTCTAATTTCCATTTCGTCGCCCACATCACATATACTGTCATATTTCACATTTTTGAGAATTCTGCAAAATTCTTCTCAATTACTTAGTTCATCAAGTTCTACCAATCCACAAAGTTTCAAAGAGCGAAGTTGCTTAATTAATTAGTTTATTATAGATTTTTGTCTTGTTGCCCAAAATTGTATCCGTATTTTGTATACTATCGTATTTTAAAATCGCCATTCATTTACGCGTTTTATGTAGCGTTCTATTTTGCTGATCCAAAAATATACAATTTCACATACAGATCTATTTTGGCATATTTCTGTTGTTCTTACCTAAATAAGTCTTTCACATAGTGATCCATTTTATGCGTATTGAAAAATAGCAGTGTAGTATGTGTTGTATTTTGCATTATACATTATTTTCCTTTACACATACAGATTTATAACTTTGTCGCCTAATTAAGATAATATTATTATAGCTTTAAGTTTCACTTGTGATATATATTACACTTCAAAATGTTTTCTTCAAAACAATAAAGTCTAGATGTTTCTTTTATCCTTATGTGTCATGCTTGATTTTCTCGGAAAACATGTTTTGTAAAATACGACAGCATTTGATGTGGGCGACAATTGGATCCAATTCGCATTAGATCCAATCACATTTGTTTCAATTTCCATTTTGTCTAATCCCATGTTTTGTCCAAGATTGGGACAGAAATTGGACAAAATGACATTGGACCACATGGGATTTGAACAAAGTGGGAAGTTACCCTTAGCATACAGTTCCCCCTAGCACACGCATCACCTTAATCATTCCTAACCATGAGCTTCACACTCACCCTATAATCAGAGGGTGTTTTAAATCAATTCCACAATGCATTGCAATGTGCCTATACTGTACTGTACAAAACTTATGTGAGTACTTAGGGATAAAAAGTGTTCCAAAAGTTTAAGAACCACAGGACATGTCATAATCATGCTAAAAATTCCCTAAGTACTAATGCTTTTTGGGTGAAAATGAGCATAGAAGTCAGGATTTTTTATGTGTTAAGAATATGATTTTTGTGGGATCACATGACCCTGTTGAGGTGAAATTTCCCAAAACTGGCGCATTGTGGGATTGACTCAATACACCCTCTGCCCTATTTATCTACATTAGCTGAGCTTATTATGGTGTATTAGGATGCTGCCACCAAAGTAATTGTACAATTTCTTAGATGCAATTTGCTAGAATTTGCTTTAAATTTTTCTTCATAGCCCCAAATTAGATAAAGACCCAAGTAAGACCTTAAAACAAAACTTAATGATGCTATCAGTTTTCCCTGTGAAAGCGTAAACATAGAAAATTTGTAGGAGCACCTTAAAAGTGAAGGGAAGGTCTGTAAATTCTTTTAAGTTAATATAATTTTTTCAAATAAAAAAATTGACAAGAAATGAAGTAGGAGTGATGAAAATATTGATCTCCGTTCACTGCATTTTGCATTAAGTGTCCATACAGACAAAAGCTTTGATCCGTTTTTGGGTCATAATATTTGCAGGCATTTTTGGATACCTACAAATTACAAAAACCTGATTTTTATCACCTTTTTGATTTTTTGATTGAGCAAATTACTGATAATTCCTGTAACATTGAAATTCCTGATAGTATTGTAGTTTTTATATTGTTCTTAGGGGTTTTCATTTGAGCACTCAAGTTTGCTTTACAGTAATATCAAAAATAAATCAAATATTTTCCCTCCCCCCCCAAAGTTGGCCTTTTGGCAGTGACGAATAATCGACCACTTATTTGACGTGTGTCCTGACATAATTTGACGGTGCAACAAATGTCCGCTCCATGAAGAATAATCGGTGACATTTAATCTTTTAAACTTTGTGATTAATGTGTCTAATAGAATTTTTTAAGTGTTTTTTTAAATTATCAGAACATATATTATTTTAGAAAATAAAAGTAGTAACAATAATTTTGTGTGGATTATACACTGTAGACATTGGTATTCCGTTGATTTCAATTTTTGAAAGCATGTTTGATTGTACTAATATTTGAACCTGGGTCTTTTCTATTCATATAATCATGACTTGCCTGAACCATGAAAATATAAAAACCCGAACTGAACTCAGAAAGTACCATTAGCATTAAGCCGTTTTGCTTGTCTCTCCGTCAAATTTTCCTTAGTTTACCATCAAGGGTCTCAGCGGCCTATTATTTCTCAATTCCCTCAAATATTCACAATTTCTGTAAGTTGGGTGTACAAGACCTCAAATTTGATGAGAAGTCTGAAGTTTGGTAAATACACCAATGCCATTTTAGGAATGTTTAAATATTTCCCAAAAAGGTGGAGGATTTTTCTCCTTAACTATAATTGCCTGAAAATTTACTAGTTTTCAGATCAGTGAGCTTGAACTCTGTACTGGGGAGAACTCTGCAGAAAAGTTGTCAATAATTCCCAAGGGTTTCTCACATTGGCAGGAGTTCGAGCTTACTGGTAAATCAGTGAAAGGTAGCAAGTATTATGGACAAAAATCGTCAAAAATTTATTAAAGGTACAACAAAGATTTCCAAGCGGGATCAATATATTGTGTCAACGTATTGGTTTCACTATATTAGACATGCAGCAGATTTCTTACCTTGCTTTGGCTCTAGAAATGTCTTAAATTGAAAGACGAGGTGATTTGAGTGCTCGTTTTGTACCAAAGAATATTCTCAGCTTAATCCTTGAGATGGGGATATTTGTGGATGGAAAACTTTGCATCGGTGGCAAAAATCAGGATTTTCAATATTTTTAGAGGCATCTGATAGTGAAATCTCTCATTGCACCTTTAAGGTACCTTTTCTGGACCAAAAATTTTGAAAAAAAAATCATCTTCTGTCCAAGGTTGGTGTAGTGTTGGAGAAGGGTAAATGTTGTCAATTTTTTTGTGTGTGTTGTGAACCTACCGCTTCAGGTCTATCCACCTTTCTTACCGTATCTCTGATTGGCTAATATAAAATATACTGCTGAGTATCCATCAACATAAACCTTCTAGATATCTGTATATCATCTTAAAGCTTTTCTTACCGTGGTTCCGATTAGCTAATTACATGACCTTATCAATAGCCAATCAAATTGGGCTTTTGGTGCCCAAGGCATTAATGAAATTCACAGCTAGTTACGACGGCATTAATATGTGCATTGCTACAGGCTTTCCACCAGTTCCTAAGGAATTTGAACTATATTTGTACATTCGTCTGTTTTCCAGTGGCGTAACCAAGACCTTTGCAACTGGGGGGGGGGGGGAGAAGGGTTGCCAAGGCTTTTTTTGAAGGGGCTATTTGGGGTCCCTTCTCCATAGACACTGTACAACGGTCATTTCATTTGGGGGGGCTGCGGGGGGGGGCAGGGTCTGTTTGGTGCGCTTGCGCCCCAGCCCCCACCCCCCCCTGCTTGTTACGCCACTGTCTATTTCACATGGCTCTATAGTTTTAATTTTTCATTTCCTTGCCTCATCCTCCCTTCACTTCACAAACACACCCAACAAACAAAAGCATTTACCAAGCACGCAAGACCAAACTATCATCACTGGAAAACTCAATTAACAGACCAAGATGCAGACTTGGGAACCAAGCAGATGAAGACAGCAGAAATGTATCTTCAGGCTTTGCAAGACCAGCCTGGATGCTGAAAGCCATAACGGAATCCACGCAACCAACAAGAGACCCACCTCGACAGCCTACCGGGATCCATTACTAAATGTCCTGAGATCTGGAAGCAGTGACTCCACGACCCTGACTAACCCAGTACCTCCTTTCAAACAACATCAGAAAAACCGGAAGAAGCAACACTTAAAGCAGATTTGGAAGAAGAGTTATCCCAGGTCCAAGCCTGGCGGAATAACATTTCTGTCTTGTTTAAATAGAGCCGTGCACACCTCCCACGTACTCCGGTAGAAGCGTGGATGACACCGAATGATCAGAGGGGTTTTAAATCAATTCCACCTTGCAGTGCAATGTGCCTAACTGTACTGTACAAAACTTATGTGAGTACTTTAGGAATAAAAAGTGTTCCAAGTTTAAGAACCACAGACATGTCATAATCATGCTAACAATTCCCTAGTTCACTATGTTCTTTTTGGTGAAAATGAGCATAGAAGTCAGGATTTTTTATGTGTTAATAATATGATTTTTGTGGGATCACATGACCCTGGTTAGTTGAATTTCCCACAACTGGCGCATTGTGGGATTGACGCAATACACCCTCTGCCTATTTTCTACATTAGCTGAGCTTATTATGATGTATTAGGATGCTGCCACAAAGTAATTGTACAATTTCTTAGATGCAATTTGCGAGAATTTGCTTTAAATTTTTTCTTCATAGCCCCAATTAGATAAGACCCAAGTTAAGACCTTAACACAAAACTAATGATGCTTCAAGTTTCCCTGTGAAAGCGTACCATAAAATTTGTAGGAGCCCTTACCAGGAAGGGAAGTCTGTTGAATTCTTAAGTTAATTTTTTCAAATAAAAAAATTGACAAAATTGAAGTAAGGAGTGTGAAAATAGGATCTCCGTTCACTTGCATTTTTGCATAAGTGTCCCTACAGACAAAAGCTTTTGATCCGTTTTTGGGTCATAATATTTGCAGGCATTTTTGGATACCTACCAATTACAAAAACCTGATTTTTATCACCTTTTTGATTTTTGAATTGAGCAATTACTGATAATTCCTGTAACATTTAACTTCCTGATAGTATGCAAGTGTTTTTTATATTGTTCTTAGTGGTTTCATTTGAGCAACTCAAATTTCTTTGACAGTAATCAAAATAATCAATATTATCCCCCCCCCCCAAATGTTAGGCCTTTTGTCAGGGACAGAATAAAGCGACAACTATTGCGTGGTCTGACCATAATTTTGACGAGTGCAGAACAACTTTCGCCCATGAAGACTAATCGGTGAACAGTTAATCTCTTATTAAAACAGACAGTTTACTTGTGTGAAAGTTATGTGTCTAACTATAAGTTCTAAGTGTTTTTTTTTTTAAATAATCAGAAAAATATGATATTTTAGAAAATGAAAAATATGAACAATTAATTTGTGTGGAATATATATACACTGTAGACATTTGGTTCCTGTTGATTCAATTTTTAAAGCAATGTTTGTATTGTACTACTAATTTTTACCTGGGTCCTTTTTTTTATCATTAATACATGCTTGCTCAACCATGAAAATATGAAAACCCGAACTGAACCGTAATTCAATAGCATGGAAGCCGTTGCTTGTCTCTCCGTCAACTTTCATTAGTTTACATCAAGGGTCTGCACGGGCCATATTATTTCTCAATTCCCTCAAATATTCACAATTTCTGTAAGGGGTGTTGGTGTACAAGACATCCAAATTTGATGAGAAGTCCTGAAGTTTGTAAATACCATGCCCCATTTTAGGAATGTTGAAATATTATCCCACAAAGGTGGAGGATTTTTCTCATTAACTATAATGCACTGTAGCTGAAATTTAGCTAGTTTCAGATCATGAGCTTGAACCCTGAATGGGGAGAAACTCTTGAGGAAAGTTGTCAAGAATTCCCAAGGGTTTCTCACCATTGCAGAGTTCGAGCTTACTGGGAATCAGTGAAAGTAGTACAATGTAATTAGGCCAAAAATCGTCAATAACAAATTTATTAAGGTCACCGAGATTTCAAGGCATCAATATATTGTGTCAAACGTAGTGATTTCATATAGATTAGACATGCAGCAGCTTTCTTTCTTACCTTGATTTGGCTCTAGAAATGTCTTAAAATTGAAAACGAGGTGCTTTTGAGTTTGTTTTTTTTTTCTCTGTTTTTGTACCAAGAAATAATTCGCAGCTTAATCCTTGAGATGGGGATATTTGTGAGGAAACTTTGCATCGGTGCAAAAATCATGATTTCAATATTTTAGAGGCATCTGATATGTGAACTCTCTCATCACTTTAAGGTACATTTTCTTTTCTGGACCAAAAATTTGAAAAAAAAATCTTCCTGTCCAGGATTTGCTGTAGGTTTGGAGAGGTAAAATGTGGCAATTTTTTTTTTGTGTGTGTGTGAACAAACCCGCTTCAGTTCTACCACCTTTCTTTCATTATCTCTGATTGGCCCTCATTACACATATAACTGCTGAGTATCCAATCAACATAAACCTTCTATATATCTGTATTCATCTTAAAAAGCTTTTTTACGTTTCCGAATACTATTACATGACCTTTCATAGCCAATCAATTGGCTTTTGGTGCCAGGCATATGAGAATTCACAGCTAGTAGTTAACGACAGCATTATATTGCATTGGCTACAGGCTTCCACCCGTTCTAATGAATTTGAACCTATATTTGTACATTCCTTCCGTTTCCTCCAGTGGGCGTAAACCGACCTTTGCAAATGGGGGGGTGGGGCAGAAGGGGTGCCAAGGCATTTTTATTTTTTGAGGGGCTAATTTGGGTCCTTCCCATAGACCTGTAACAAAAGTGTCATTTCATTTGGGGGGTGCTGGCGGGGGGGGCAAGGGTCTGTTTGGGCGCTTGCGCCCCCCTGCCCCCCGCTGGTACGCCACTGGACATTTCACAGGCTCTATAGTTTTTTATTTTAATTTTCCTTGCCTCATCTTCCCCCTTCGCTTCACCAAACAGACCACCAAACAATTCAAAAGATTTAACCAACACGCAAGAACAAACTTCATCATGAAAACAAAATGACACCGCCAAGATGCAGACTTGTGGGACAACCAAGCAGATGAAGAACAGCAGAAGATGTATCTTCAGGCTTTGCAAGACCAGCTGGATGCGGAGAACCAAACAGGAATCGCAACCAAACCAAGATGACCGGACCCCCCTCCCCGCGAAAGCTACCGGGATACTTCTTAGAACTGTCAGGAAGAGCTTGAAGCAGGACTCCAACAAACCCTGACTAACCCAGTACCTCCTTTTCAACAATCGCAAACCGGAAGAAGCAACACTTAAAGCAGATTTGGAAGAAGAGTTTCCCAGGTCCAACCTGGCGAAGTTAAACAATTTTTTTTTTTCCCCCCCCCCCCCCCCCCTTTTTTTGGCTTGTTACGCAGGCGTCCCGTGCACCCCTCCAAGTACTCGTAGAAAGCGTGGATGACAACCGAATGATAGATGCTTGATGCAAGAAAAGCAGTGGAAGGTACCTTTATGCATGTTTAACCAAGGCCAAGCTACTTTTATTTGCTGTGCATGATTTGGAGTGACAGATCACATCTCACATTTTGGGTCTGATTTTTGCTTTTATATTAATTTACCTTGGTTCTTTTGTTTTTGTTGGTTTACTTTTTGCCTGTGTTGTTTTATTTTGCATGTTTTCCTGGATAGAGCAAAACCATGGGGTGTTGATTTTGATGCATGGTATACTTCAGTAGATGTTTGAAAGAAAAACATTCTGGATGTTGCTCTATATTTAATTCAAACATAATTTGTTGCAAAAGAGAGAAAGGAGAATTAAGAGACCAGAGTAAGGATAGCGTATGAAGGAACAGAAGTTATGACAGATGCACTGATGATGGAAGGGCCACATTTCAGATAAGAGCAGGGCGGTAGGAGCTCTTGTTCTTTTTAATTGGAGAGTGTGTGGTCCAGTGGTTAGGATATTCGCCTTCCTTTCAAACCCTGGTAGGGCCACTACTGGGATTTTAATCAGGTAACTAATTCCTGGATTTATTTGTATAAGAACTATTAATTAAAATAGAGTTCTGCTTCCCCTAAAGTTACACAAGTTCCAATGAAAAACGAGAATTCCCATCTAATCCTTCGGAGGGGACAGTAACCGTCTAGTCCCATAACGCATTCATATCTGTACATGTATATCAAGTCAGGGTTTTTTCGAGAATAGTAGGTTGGTAACTCCTGATTGTCCCAACCGTCCTGGCCAGTTTCGAGGGATACCCCTAGTAGAGTGGGTTAATCCATGTTGGATATACCTCTTAGGGCTCGGCCTCGAATTGTATAAAAAAAGTGGAGAGTGAGACAGTCCAATAGTGGAGAGAGCAGATTAGTGTCTTTCGATCAGGGCAAGCCTCGAGAGCAAAATGGAGTCACAATGGGCAGATCAGAGAGCACAAGAGCAAAGAGTGAGAGTAAGCAAAGAGTCAAAATGCTGCAAGATAACAAGCGGAACATCAAGATCAGAGAAGTGCAGCAGAAGCATAACGAATGGCTTTTGTGATATCGCAGATTTGCAAGCAATGGGAGAGCAGCACCAATAACACATTTTTGTTACCTTTTAAATTTCACTTGGATGAATTACCACATGTGCAGACTCTTTCAAACGCAACTGTATTTTTTCTGAAGTAACTCTTTCAATTTTGGGAAACATCCTTTTTATCAGAATCTTCAGGCAATAGTGTCACTGCTGCATTGACAAACTCACTCTTTTGGGAATTTCCTGTTGGCCCAATTTTAATTTGCCGGCTGCTTTGTTGATATTTGTTTTACTCATTCAAGCCCTTTCTTTTTTACGCATGTTATGAACGTATAAATCATTACAAACTGAACTGATGTCCTAACACCAATGTTCTGTACACATAGCCTTTCCCTTCTGAGAATTGGCATGCCCCCAAAATACCTATTTTAGCCACCCCTAAAAAGAGAAATGGTCCTCAACCAGTGACCCCAGGTCACAGCCCTGTTCGCCATTCTCTTTCCTCAATTCCGTTTTGGCCGACTTACCAAACGGACGCGTGTTACCTGGTCAGCTCTGTCCTTAGCAGCCAAAATTAACTGAGATTTTTGAAACTGACTAGTGTTCGTCTCATACGTAATACGGTGGGGGGGGTTTCGGGGGGTGTTGGTGGGGCGTGTCATGGGGGCGGTTGTACTATAACCTAGACTTCATGGATATATTACTGGATTATATACTGGATTTATAATGCTCTATTTGGACGGAATACAGCGACTTTTACGCCCTCGGAGAGCTTTTATTAGGTATCCTTTTTTTGCCGCCGATGCGGTCATCTGATCTGTGCGCGGGAAAATAAGCTAACAAGGCATCCATTGCCGCACTTGTTCTGTTTTGGATCCTTTGCTTTTTGTGAGCCTGTTTCTGTTTCGTGTAGTTGCCATACTTCAAAAACAGTTCTTTTGGGTGAGTTGTGTCTATTATTTTATTCTCAATGCTTGCTTGGTATTTTAATAAAATATTGGAAAACTGACTATTGGAAAATTCTTTACCGTATGTGATTTGTTACCGCGACGGTATCTTTGTCTCCGCGTTGGCGGGCCGGTCTTACTCGCGGCTCGCCCCTTTTGTTTCAGCGCTCTTTTCGTTCCGACCCGCGCGCCCCTCTGGCTCGCTTCCCCCCACTTTTCAGCGTCTTTGCGCTTGCCGCCCCGCGACCCTCTTTTCCGTGCGTTCTTTACGGTTCTTGCTTCCGCTGTCCCGCTCCGTTTGGTTGCTTGTTCTTTTGCGGTGCCTTTCCTGTTTTCAATGGTTCGCCATTGAACCAAGTTTCCTCTGTTTATGTTTCGCTAATGGAAAGGGGGATGGTGTTCGGGCTCCGGTCGGAGGTTCTTCCAAGGGGCCCCGCTGCTTTTGGAGCACCTAAAGATGTTGAAGCTTCGGCTACTTCATGGCGTGTTAGTTAGGGCGTTTCTCCTTCGGGAGTTCCGCCCGTCTACCTCGCGACCGGCCGCTGGCTCGCCTAGTTCAGCCCTAGGGGCTTTCTCCGTGCAGGCTAGCGTCGGTCCTGCTCTCCTTTTTCCCTAGTTAGATTTTGGTTGGCGGCTGCGGACAGCCCGGTATAGCAGCCTCGTTTGCTCCTCCATCGTGCTAGTCGGCGCCTCCTTCGGGGGGATTGCCTGACTAGCACGCTGCCCGCGCTGGCTCGCCTGATTTTAGCTCGTTGCTTTATTGGTGCAGGCTGGCGTGGTCTGCTCAGCCCTTTCCCTGTGGGATTAGGTGGCTGCAGTCCGTCCGGTAGCGGTGTGTGGGCTATGGTGATGCCCGGTGTTTTCTCGTGCCGATCCATCGCTAGTACCGACACCCGGCCGCTCGTGGTTTAGGAGTCGCGGACTCTGCGACCGCGCTGCCGTGGTACCGGTCTCGGGGATTGATTCGTCCCAGCCCTGAGTGTTCCCCCCCTTCTCCGGTCCTCGCGCCCCGCTTCGGGGCGCCGCGGGTGTCGATTATGCTCACTGCTTCCCCGCATTGCTAGCCTGCTAGCCACGCGGTGTCAATCTGTCTCGTGCTGCATGCCTCACCAGGCCTTCGCGGGCTAGGTGGGCGCGCGGCGCTTCGCCAGGTTGGCCCCGCTCACGCTGGGTACCGTGCGTCGCGTTTACTGGTGCGGTTCGTCCAGCGCTAGTTCGCTGCTACTGTTCAGCTTCGGCACACCCCCCCTGGCTAGCCTGCTAGCCCGCGGGGTTAATCTGGCTCGTTCTGCTTGCTGTCACCAGGCCTTCACGGCTAAATGGGGCCCGCAGCGCTTCGCCGTGTTGGCCCCCGCTCACGCGTGGTTCCGTGTGCGGGTACTGGTGCGGCTCGGCCAGCTCTAGTTCCCGCTACGGTTCCGCTGTTACGGTACACACCCGGGGTGTTTCCGTTACGGCACACCCCCGCATGGGCTAGCCGCTATCCCCCACTGGGTTATCTGCTCGTGGCTGCTTGCTTCAACCAGCCTTTCTCAGGCTAGGTGGGGCGCGCAGCGATTCGCTAGGTTGGCCCCCTCTCACGCGGGTTTCCGTGTGCGGTTACTGGGGGCGGCTCGGACAGCCTATTCCGCTACGGTTCCGCTGTACGGTACACACGTGGGTGGTTTCCGTTTTGGGCGCCCTCAGGGGTAGCCTTCGGGGCTTGCCTCCATGGGGGGTTCAGTGCAGGCTGCAGCATGCCCCCTCAGGGCGTGCCCGCGCGCATGGTGCCGGTTATCCTCCGTCATCGCGTTGATTTCCGGTGGCTGTTATCTTGCCGTCGTTGGCGTGGATTTCCGTTCTTAACACCCATCTGGTCCTCCCCTTACGGTGGCTGCGGCTCGGGTGTTGTTTGTCCACCTTCCTGGTGTGTGACTTTCAACCTCTCGGCGCCTCGACTGTCTCCCTTGTTCGGGGATGTCGCCCGCCTTGGCTCTCGGGCATCCCTTCAGGTAATTCTGTAGGTCTCGGTGGTTCTCTTGGACCTACCCAAGTCTGATCTTTGGCGGGGCGCCTGCTTGAGTGGCTTCACACCTGCTGGCATGTCGCCTTGCCTTGTGGTGAAAGCCCTCCCGCCTTGTGTAGTCCCTGGTTACCGCGTCATTCTCTGACGTTGCTCTAGCTTCGGCCTGCAGGATCCCCTACGGGGGGTGCTCTTGCCCTGCCTGTGGTGGGCCTAGCTCGCCTCGGCCTTGGCAGTGGCCAATCCTGCCGTGATATATCTTGCAGCTTTCGTCGAGATCCGACCTTAGCCTTTATGCACTCGGCTCCCGGCTCCCATTGGCTTTCAGCTCTGGGTCGCCGGCGCTCCGTCGCTGCTTCGCTGTCGGCTGACTGTTCCTGCCCCGGTAGCCTAGCTCCTTCGTGGTGCTATTCCGGGTCCTTTCCGTGTGCACCATCGGGACTTGAGGCCTCTGGTCTCTGCCAGTTGGCGCTGGGCCATCTAGGCCTTGGCTGTTCCTGGCCTAGCTCTGCTGTTAGGCTTACTGCTACCTAGCCTGTCCGCTGTCTCCTCGGATTTGGACCTCTGGCTATGATTGCAGCTTTCGCTGCTCCCTCCCTGGGGATCAGCGGGCCTAGCGCCGCTTCGAGTCGGCCCTAGTGCCATTTTCCCGTCTTGGCGTTATTCTCTGTTCCCCCTTGGGGTCTAGACTGTTTCCATCCTTGGGCTTGATGCTGGTCTTTGGTTCTTTAGCCCTGACTTCCTAGGGAGGTCGTTGCCTATAGCCCCTTGGCGGTCTTTGACTTGCCTTGGCCTAGGCCTGGGGCTTTCATCGTCTATCTTGCTTCTCCTGTAGACCCTTAATCTCCTCGGGGTAGCTGGCCCTGGTTCTTGCCACGCAGCTTGGCTGGGACCTTGTCGGGCCTGGCCTAGGGCTGATGTCCTACTGCTTGGTGTATTACCTTGGGCCCCCTTCGGGGTTTATGAGGCCTATGCCTATTCTGGTCTAGCGTGCCCCTCCAGGGGCTTCACGGGCCTGCTCAGCCGGGTAGGGGCGCTATGTCCTTCTCCCTTGTCCTTACATCCCGTAGGGGAACTGATCATTGCGCCTTGGCTGTTCTTCCTGCCCTCTTCCTCACTTTTGTGTCGGGCGGGAGACCTCTGCCTACATGCCGGCTGGTTCCCTCGGGGCCTAGCCTAACCCTTGCCGTCCCAGGTCTTTGGTTATTCAGTCTGACGCTGATGCTCTGGTTCCCTTTAGGTCTTTCGACTTCGCCTGGACTCCGCCTACTGTTTGGTCGGTGTCTTGACCGTTGGACCCGTCTCCCGTTTGTTCGGAGTTAGGGGCTTGCTTTGACAGTTCTCGCACAGTCCTTTGGCCTTCCCAGCTGACTACCCTGGGCCGCTGTCTCCCTCGGGGGGACCTGGACACGGGTTTTTGGGTCGGCTCGCAAGCCCCCCTTTGGGGCTCGTCGTACGGGCTTTGCGTCGGGCCCGTTCCGTCCTAGCGTTGGGGCTCGTCCGGGCCTAGCTGGGCTCGTCCGGCCTAACTGCTCTCTGCTGCAGTCGCCACTGGTTAGACTTCTGCCCGGGCTTTCCCGAGCACTTAGTGAGCTCTCGTCCGGGTTCGCCTCTCGAGGCTCGCCTCGTGTTCCTGCGTAGCTAACCTCTGTAGTTCTCCCCTCTGGTTAGACTTCTCGGTGGTTTACCCACTTTGTCTACCCTTTTTCGGGCCGGTTTTGACTCTGGCCCGATCTGGGGAGGTGCGAGTTTTATCATTTAAATCCTAAGCCTTGATTGCTCTTCGGTTGCCCGGTTCAGGTGCCGCGGCTCCCGGTTTTTGCGGAGGTCTGCCTCATTCTTTCCTCGGTGGTTCTGTCTACCGTCGAGTCGAGGCCTGAAATCGTCCCTGCCACCTCCTGACTTGACCAGTCTGAGGTGTACTGTCGCTTATTTTGAGTCTTTGTTGGCTGTTTTCCGATCATCCGCTGTCTGGATTTTTCGGTCCACCTTAGCTTAGCCTACCACACGCCTATTTTGTGTCGTTCGTCCTTCGGTGACGTTGGTTCGTTTTCCATTTGACTCCTGCAAGGCCGTCCGTTTCTGCACCCGAAAGCAGTTCCCTCTTGGTCCTGAGTGTCACGGCGAGTCTCTTGGCGAAGCCCCCCAATCGTCCTTGGGTGCTGCGTCGCTCTAGCCCTCGCCTTTATTTACTCTTTCGGGTCCTTTTCCCCGGCTGGATTAGCTCGGAATTTTCCTTCTCCTTGTAGCTTCTTCCTCCGGGTCATGGTCGGACTTTCTCTCAGCCCTCCACGGGCTGGGCCTTATCCTTCCATTCAGGTCTCTCAACCTTTATCTCCCCTGGGGCCTCTATCGCGGGGTCTTCTGTGGTGCTCTGAGCGGACCCCCTGGCCTAGGGGGCCCGCTCCTCCGTTTTTTGGGGGTTAGGCTTTCTTGCCCCGCGTCTTTCCGCGGGTCCGCCTTGCGCGTCTCTGGTTCCTCCCGGATCCTCAGTTGTTCGCAAGGCCTGTGAGGCCCTGTTCTCCGCCTTTGCCGCGGGGTTTCTTTCGGCCTTTGCCAGGGCCTACTCGCACTCCAGTCTCTGTCGGAGCTTCTTCCTTCGCCTATTCCTTAGGCTTGGGGTTTTCTTCTGCGGGATGCGCGGCTCTGACTATCCTCCAAAAAAACTTTGGCCAGGTCTTTTAACACATTATAAAGTCTGATGTCCTCTTACTCACCCCTTGTGTACTCCACTATCTAGGAGAGTTTTATGGCTATCCTGACTTTTAGAGGAAACTAATTCATTGTGTTTTTTGGGCTCGGGCCTTTGTTTGGTCTACCTTGACGGCATCCTATGCTGTCTCGTGAAATGATCAAGGTTTCCCCACCTCCTACTGAGTGTGCTAGTCTGGTGTTGATTGAAAATATTCATTCAACGGGGGTTAATGCAGATGTTCAGCAACATTGGTGTAAAGGAAACAGTCAGTGTAATTATTTTATTCAAAAACACCTTTGTTTTTGTATAAATCATCCTAACTGAACCTGATTTCCCTTTCCAAGTTTGACTCCGCTTCCAGGCCCGCCCCACAACATGATAGTTGCATCTGTCCCGTGTGGGCTTTGAGCCAAAACGGAACTGGGAAAGAGTAATGGCTAACAGGGTGTGACCTGGGGTCACTGGTTGAGACCATTTTCTCTTTTAGGGGTGCTAAAATAGGTATTTTGGGGCATTCCACTTCTCAGAAGGGAAATGCATGTTTCAGTCAACATTGGAAAGGAAATCAGGCTTCAGTTAGATGATTTATAAAACATAATGTGTTTTTGAATATTACAACAGTTTTTCATCAGGCTTATAAGGAAACGGTGTGTGTACAGGCATGCATGGGTACAGAAACATTTCAATCTGATACATTGTACAGATTTTGACCATTTTAAAAGTACCAACCAAATGTTTATGTAAGGTTAACTGTATCAGTGAGACTGGGTTTGTAACTCTTGAATAAATCAAGAGTCATGCACCTGTATTGTTCCACTTTGATATTTTAAAAATGTAAACTTAAGGGGCATTTAGTTAACTACAGCCTCAGCTCCTTACCTAATGTTTTTGCCATTGGCATGAATATAACATGTATGCCTAATCTTACTTCAATATACTCTAGAAAATAAATTAGTATTTTTTTATTTTCTATCCGTAAACACAAAATACAACGCAGTGACCTATGGGGCACCATTAAATCAACATTCGCTCATAACATTAAAATGCACCATCAAGATCAACTGAAATTTTGAAAATAGCCTTTTCTCAAGGATATCTAATGAATCATTACAAAATGATGGTGCTATGATCATGAAATGCACCTTTAAATGACTAAATAGATAGGAAATAAACAGCAGTGATTGGGTTGATACAGAGTGTCAACAACAACAAAAAAAATGCCCTAAAAGTGCCCTCCAATTTCAGGTCTTTAATAAACATTTTTGGAAATTATTTATATATATTTAAAAAGTATTGTGTATTAGCTTTTCAAAACAGCAAACCCCATTGAATTCAGGTCCCAAATGACTGAGTTGTTCCTAATTGAATGAAATCTGTGGTTTTTTACTTGTAACACACAGATATACTTTGTTTTGCACAAATTAACATGGTTTTTGATGATGTGTCATGTTAAAGACAGAATGGTATACTACACTCACTTTCTTATATAATTTGTAGGCAAAACTGGAAAAAAAATCTGCTGGTTGGGTGTAGCGACATTAGTCTGAATGCACCTTCCTAGTGATATGCAGATTGCCTTATTGTTATCTTTTGCTTATCTTTTTTTAGTTATGGCATGTATGAAGTTGTTGCCCATGTTTGTATTAGCTAATTGACTTTATTTATGACCTTCCTTTCTGGTCACACTATCCTACCCCTTGGGAAAAGCACAATGAACTTGTTTCTGTATTATTCTTTGCATTGTTTTCAAGTAGTCTCTTAATAGGCCACCAATAAGTAATTTTAATAAGTTTTATTACTAAGTTTTATTGTTAATGATATTGATTGAAGTGAAACAACATTTAATATCTTTAATCATTTGAAAGTCATTTTCATTGACATTCACATTTCGATAAAATTAACCTTAATTGTAACTCACAAGTTTTGATATTTGAATTTACTAATTTATTTTGAACTAATAGTGAGACACCACAGTAAGCCATATTCTGATAATCATATTTTGGTTGAAGCCAAATTATTCATTTGATGGATTTTTTTATCGCTATTTTTTACAGCTCTTCTCACTCAAGTTGAATTAGAGGATGAGGAGGAAGATGAGTCTTCTGATGAGAAGCAGGGTTCAAGTGGGTAAGTGATGACGAGCATCGGAGGCTAATGTGGGAAAGTCATACTAATTTAAGGGGAGAATTTTCCTTAAATGTTATTTGGGGAAAAACGTAATGTTTGATTTTTTGTGTTGCTTGCCTTAAGGCAGGAAGACGCATAGGGATCACTTTGTCCACTGTTATTGTCTGTTGATGTTGTCTGTTGTGAAAAAGGGTTAACATTTGCCTGTAATATCATATTACATTCAATTGGAACCAAACTTGGTTTATGGATATTAAACAGAAACCCTCATTTGTTTATGAAGTCAAAAATCACATATCAAGGTCAAAGGTCATATAAGGCCTATCACGAACCGCGACGGCAGGTGCCACCAGCGGTCCGAAAACTGTGATGTATTTTTTTCCACTATTGTTGGTTGAGACCAATTTCAAGGTTATTGCAGAGATACAACAATTCCTATGCAGGCGCGTAGCTAGCCCGGTGGTTCCGAGGGGGCAATTTCCCGGTAGATGCAACAAATGTCCCGCTAATTCCCGGTCACAGGGCAAAAGATCCGATAAGGGGCTGATTTAACATGAATATCCATGTTTTATTTCCCGATTTCCCTTCCAGATTTTTTTCAGAGGGGGCACTCTGCCCCCCTTTGCCCCACCTGGCTACGCCACTGTCCTAATGCCCTACTGAGAGACAAAATCAGTTCCCAAGCACCCAGGTTCGGAAATCGGGGCTGCGCATCCCTACCTGAATTTATTCCCTCCTCCGGAATAAATGTTCCTTATTTTTCACCAAATACAATTTTTCACCCAAAGCACTCCATTTTTCATGAAAAAAATACCCCATTTTCACCAAAACTTAATTTTTTGTCACCCGAAAGAATCCGAATAGGGAATCAATTCGTAGTGTACAGAATAGAGCAAATCAAGCATAATAGAGTACTAGAGACAATACACCTTAACCCTTTGGATCCGAATTCATTTCAGAGTTTCATTTTTGTCACATATCTCGATCTCTCATCATCGCAATTATGATGCATTCGTCGATATCAAAACTCCTTGTTGCCTGAAGTTGTAAAGGACATTATAAGGTTCAAAATGATACCAAAACTTCATGGTATGAACTGTCCATATTTTATGATACAAAAATATAATCGGAATGTATTTTTAAGTTATTGTCTGTCTTCACTTGCAGAGGGGAAGATGACGAGTTTTTTGTTGGAATTTACAACAGGCAATTTTGACACTGATGATAGGTAAGTTAAAAGTATTCTAGAAGTTTAAAACTTCAAAGAGGGTAAAAACTTGTGTTGCATTTCTTGAATGTCTCAGAAGCATACTACCTTATGGTCAAAACTTTTACAGTGGAAAACCAGAGACGAAAATTAAGAGTTGAACACTGAATAAATTCTGTTAAATAACAAAGTATTACTTAAAAAAATAAGTGTTATACTCATGTGATGGCACAATTAATATGTTAAGACTCTGAAAAGAGGTAATTTCTTAAAAGATAAACATGCCACATGATTAGCCCTGAACTGACTCGGGCAGGCTACGAAAAGGAAAAAAACGACGTTGTACGTGATCAACTACAATATCAAATTCTGCCTGGCTAATATATTGCTTTGTGGTTAAGGCAAATGGATATTAATTACACCAGAAGGTCCGGGGTTTGATTCCATGGGGCACTTTTTAAAAGTTCTCCTTAAATTATATTGATGGGAACCTTGTAAAAACATTGATAATAAATATTCATTTTAATACATTGTTAACAGAGTTGGCTATCTGCTATTTGAGGTGCAGTTAGTAATATTCAAGCTTTTTATATAGAAATCAACAAACAGCAGTGAAAGTCTTGGCCCTGGTGTAATATAAAACAAAATGAACTAAACCATGCTTAATGTAGATTAATAAGATTTTCTAAATGACTTGCACCTTCCAGATATTACGCTCAGTCGTTACCTGCCCTCAGCAAGCTCTTCCGTACCACCCTGGCTCTCAACCCATTCTTTGAGGTAGAGCAGCAGACCATGGCATGCCGCAGCAACAACCTGAATTTTGACAGGGAGCTCCCTTTTGCGAGGACTTGAAGACAGATGGAAGGGATGGTGGCGAAGAACAAGGTAGCTGGCGCAGATGAGGGGGAATGGGGCATTGTGGAGAAGGGGAGGATGGGGAAGAGCAGAACCTATCGGGGTGAGGTGAGAAACAAACACTATGAGCGTGATTTCCTACAAACTACCTTAAAATAGGGGGTTAAAGGTCACGGTAGTGGGGTCAAGCAGGGAGTAAGTACACACTGCTGAAATCGGCATTCTGCTTGTTCTTAAATTCTTAAGCAGCTAAGACCAACAACATAAAGAGGTTGCTTTGATAGTGTGTGTTGTTGTGTCTGTGTGTCTGTCTGTAGTCTTGTCTGTCAAATGTTAACCTAAACATATAACCAATGATTTCCCATATGTGCCCACATTTTCATAATACTTGGCTACAATGGTCTTGGGTACGGTCCCATGTGTTTGGTGGACCCTGGTGACCTTATGTTTACCTTGGTCCCCATTAACAAACCGCAACGGCAGACAACACTAGTTTGGTGGACGCTATTATTTTATGATACTTAAAATATTAATTTCAAGAAAGGAAAGTAATAAATATCTCGTAAGTTATTGTCATCCGTGGAGAATAAAAAAGCAAGATAACTCACAGAATACTTTGGATGATTGGTTTGATGAGGTCAAACAAACTTTTCCCCATCTAATCTCCTAATTGAGTAACCTGTTGGCATTTTAATTTATTCAGCAATGAGGAAGTGATGAGGAGGAAGATGAGGATTATCAGAGCTTGTGGAATCATTAAAGCTGTGTGGAGGCAGCCGTTAAGATGCTCAATGGATATTAATAGCTTGAAGATGAAAGACAGAGTGTGGTCAGCCAATAATAATACCCGTACGAGTTTTACAGGTTTGGGTTAAGGTGCAGTAATGGTGTTAAGTATTAATGATCCAGGCGCATATTTGTCTGACAACCCCAACAAACACTTTGCACATATCTGTCAGGTATAAAAGTATAGGAAAAAACAAACATTTAGGCAATAAAGGAAGTTGGTCGTTCGTCATATTGTTTCGTTGCCAAATCAATATTTATAACCAAATTAAAAGTTTAAGAGGCATGAGGAGATTTGCAGGAAGAAGCGCCCCGAATTTTTTCAAAGCCCATTTTTTTCAAATTTGTACCCAATGTACTAGAGCACACCTGAAGTAATAAGCGAATACCCCACCGTCTTTATGTAATAAGATGATGATTTAGTAGTTCCTGTCGTGCACTGACAGAAAGTCCAAGCATGGTGTTATATGGGGAAGTGATTACAGTAGCAGGCAAGTTCACAACAAGGTTTGCGGTTTTCTTTTGCACATGTTTGTCAAAAAACATTTGAAAAGTTCTCGGTAGGTGGTATACAAGAGATACAGTGCAATTTGAGAGAAATGTGATCCTAAAAAAAATCGCCTCCTGTCACTTTAACAAATCCCATAATGTATATTATTTGTAAAGTATACTCCTAGAACTAAGAGAAGGAGGAGATGGAACAACTCTCCAGAAAAACTGGCCACCTCCTCCTGATGATAGACATGGTATTTGGTAATAAACTGATGTTTTTTTTTTTTATTTTAGGTCATTGGCGAACTTTGTTGTATAAGGGAAAATTAAAAGAATACAAAAAGTTTTCTTTTATATGAGAGCATCACTATTCAATACACTTAGCTTATGAGGAAGCTGTATACAGGGACTTATTCTTGTGGGCAGTAGAAAATCATTTGATAGATAATTAAGGCTACAATGTCTTCTCCTAACTGATTGAAAGCTAAGGCATGTGTCACACTTGAGCCCTAATATTCTGTTCCCATGGTTTCATTCCCTTCCTTTTGTTCCATACCAGATAATAAGCTAGAGCCAGGCAGTATCAAAATCAAACCTGTGTTCGTCCCTTACTTCATTACCTTCCTTTTGTTCCATACCAGATAAGCTAGAGCTAGGCATGTATCAAAATCAAACCTGTGTTCTGTCCCTTTACTCGCATGGCACCTTCCTTTTGTTCAATACCAGATAAGCTAGCGACAGGCATGTGTCAAATTCAAACCCTGTTCTGTCCTTGTTCCATTAACCCCTTCATTTTTATTCCATACCATGATGTAGATTTTCAATAAACATTTTTTTTTTTTTGTTTCAGACAAAGCTGATGAGAGAGCCATGGAAAATGATACCCATCACCGAATTAGGCCTTTCCCCTGGTCGGAGCTGAAGGAGGGGAAGACGAAGATGATGAGGAAGGGACGGGTGTGGAAAGTAAACCAATTATGAGACTGGGACTCAGGTGAGTTGTGTGCTTTGCAATCCTCACCACTCTATTCATGCAAACGCTAATAAATTTGCATTATAGTTTCTTAAATAAAATTACCTTTTTTGTTGTTGAATTGCCAACATCAGACTGAATCTCTTCATGTGATACTAACATTTTACAGCGGCACTGGCACATTTTCAGAAAATATGAAATTTCTTTAATTTGTTCGCAAATGATAGTCAGGCCATTGGAAGAATTGAGATACATTTTACCCATAAAATCAACATACCCAAAAGCAGAGAGGGGACTTAATAACAAGCTAAAGACATCCAGGTGATTTGTAGTCCTAACTTTTAAGTTTGCCATAACTCTAATTAACAATGCATTACTTGAATATCATAGACTCCTTCTCATTGGTATTAAAACCACAAAGGTCACAGACCTGCAAACAAGGTGACTCCATGAGAATCAACTCTGGCGTGCGTTTTCTTGTGTTACACCCATTTCCGCGTCGTCTGCTGAATTTAATGTATCGGCGCCATTAATTATAAAATAGTTTTTGTTTAACCCATAATCGCGCTGAATTGGGCTTAATATATCAGGTGAGGGCTGATGTATAGAACAGCTTTATAACATTGCAACAATTCAATTTTGAAATATCTAGAGGCGCACTATTTTTAAAATTTGCCCGTGTCTCTTTAAAGGAATATTCAACCTGGGATAAATTTTTCCATGTTTGATCTAGGTTAGAAAGATTTACTCAAACTATTCAGCTAATTAGTAGGATTAATTATTAAAAGCCCCTTGAATACCACAACTATCATCTTTCAGCCAGAAATTCTGAGTTCTATTTCCGAGTCCCAAGGAATGGACAGAAAAGGTTCTCTAACGTAATTAGTCATATTTTTCTCATGCACTGTAATTTGATGTTTGGTCCATTCAAAGACAATCCCAGCACACCTATAGTCTATTGCAATTAATTAGAATGGGTGTCTTTTGGATAGTTAATTGTGTCAGCCAAGCTTAACATGATCCTCCCACAATTAACCCTTTGGCACTACCACATATGATACAATGTGTCTGATTGGTCCAACACAAGAACCCTCTAATTACCAATCAAAATAGTGCGTCTATATCTGTGAAACGCATCCACCATTCTTACAAATCATTACACTGAACTGATTAACTTTACACAACAATGTTGACTGAACATATGCATTTCCCTTCGAAGAATGGAATGCCCAAAAATAACCTATTTTAGCACCCCTAAAGAGAACATAGGTCTCAACCATGACCCCAGGCCACACCCTATCAGCCATTACTCTTCCTCAATTCCGTTGTGGCCGCCTTACCAACTTCCACTGTTACCGATCTCTGTCTTAGCAGCACAGACTTACTGAGATTTTTTAACTGGGCATGGGCGCATCCTGCCGTGCGATGGCTTGCAGCTTCGTCGGGATGCAGTCCTTAGCCTTTATGCACTCTGCCCCCGGTCCGGTGGGGTGCTTTCGCTGCTAGGGCTCCCCAAAATTTGGAGCTTGGGTAGCCTCGGGCCTGGCTGCTACCCTCCCATGGGCCTTTCAGCTTCTGGGTCGCCGGGCGCTTTACCGTTCACTGCCTCTTTTGGCTGCTGACTATTGCTGCTTCGGTAGCCTAGCTCCTTCGTGGTGCTAGTCCCGGCCCGTTCGGTGTGCCACCCTCGTGGACTTGAGGCTCTGGGGTCTGTGCCAGTTAGGCGCTGGGCCATTTATCTAGGCCTTGGCTGTCTTGCCTCTTAGGCTCGGCTGTTAGGCCTTTTACTGCTACCTAGCCTGGTCCGCAGTCTCACTTGGGGCACTTGGACTCAGGCTTGATGCCAGCTTCGCTGCTCCCCCTCCTTGGGATCAGCTGGGCCTAGCGGCCGCTTCCGAGTCGTGCCTAGTGACAGTTGCCGTCCTGGCCGTTAGTCCTGTTCCCCTTTGGGTCTAGTCCATGTATCCAGCTTTGGTGTGCTTACATGGGTCTTTGGGTCTTTAGCCCCCAACTTCCTTGGGAGGTCTGCCTTTACTTGTGCGGATCCTTTGACTTTCGCCTTGGCCTAGCCTTTGGTCTTTCATCGCCTAGCCTTTGCTACGCGACTTAGACCCTTCATCTCCATTCCGGTGTATCTGGCCCTGTTCTTCCTCACAGCTTTGCTGGACCCTTGTTGGGCCTAGCCTGGCCTAGGGCTTATGCCCTGCTGCTTGGTGTATTACCTTGGCCCGCCCCCTTCGGGGTTTGAGGCTTGTGCCTATCGCGGTCTTGCGTGGGCCCGTCCAGGGGCTTCACTGGGAAGGCCCAGGCCTGGGGTAGGGGCGTTAAATGTCCTTCTCCCTTGGCCTTACTCCCCGTACGGGAACCTGAACATCCATCCGCGCCTTAGGCTGTTCTCCTCCCATGCCTCCGCCTCACTCTTGTGCGGGCGCGAAACCTCGGCCTAACATGCCGGCTGGTGCCCTCGGGCCTATCCTGCTCTTGCCGGTCTCGGGCTTTGGTCATTAAGTCTTGATGCTGATGCTCGGTTCCCTCATTGGGGC
>JAMKCH010033654.1:0-47743 GCA_023653785.1 Ophioderma brevispina
CTTTAATTGTAGGAATAGAATCATATTTTTTATTGTTTTCTTGCACTGTTTATTCTAATTAGGCCTATAGTAGGCCTTACCCGGGGAGGCTACCGTGTGTCACAACCAACCCCATAAATTGAGCAAAGATAGATAGAATTTTCTAATTATACCTGTGAAAAAAGCCGAGATTCATATATTATCTGATCTCATCGTCTAAGCATGTGTGCATACATATATTTATTTGATTAATTGGTTGGCTTTTGTTAAAATTTAAATTGATTCATAAAGAAAAATAATAATTCAACTTTAGTCAATGTAACAATGATACATTGAATATAAGCGTTGATTATCGGTAACCTGGTGCGTGTGACGCCTTCGAATGTCGCACAGGCAGTTTTCTCACAATTTTGAACACTAAAAAAAAAGCATTTGTGATTATTGGGAAAAGTAGGTCGGTGACCCCATCTTTTTTCTTTTTAATCGAAGCTTCTATAGTAGTGCGCAACTTTTATTAAAATCATTCAAAAAAATTTGAGCAAGAATTTTTTTTAAATTAAAAAGGTCTGTCGTAAAAAATTCCATAGGTTTGTGTACTAACTTTGATCAAAAATGGCAAAAAATAGTATTTTGAATCATATTATATGAAAACCTGAGGTCGGTGACCCAATGTTTTTATTTTGGATGTTGGTTACCATGATGGAAGTTTGTTCATACCGAGTTTCAAGGAAAAATTTCGGACAGGATCATCGTTGTCCTAGCCTCCTTAAAGCACAAACCTTTTACATGGACTTCCAAACTTAAGGCAGGTAAACAATCACAAGATTTGATCAACATAAACAATCTAAAGGTTTTCACCGTGTTCCATTATGGACAATCCACTTTATTTAAGGGGGATGGCCCCGCCGATTCAAGTATACACAATTTTCTCAAAAAAGCTTTTTAGCCAAAAAAAAAACCTTAGTCTGTAAAAGTTTTGCCAACGATCGATATCCGTTCAATGTGAGGCTAAACATGATTTTGTAAGCACATAGAGAACTGTGTAATTCAATAGGGTTGACCCAAATGGAGTAAATTTTCACTCATAACTAATTCCAAAACAAACAAAATCCTTTTAGCCCTTAAACGTCACAGGGTAAATGCGAAGAGCTTTCTTCAGATCACCAAACCTTTGAATAATTTTGGTAAAATATGGAAGTTCTGGAGACAAGGCTATTAGTGATCGGGGGGGCATGACCTTTTAAATCAAACCAATGACTTCCTTCCACCCACTGATCAAGGCTTGTTACCAAGTTTGGTGCAAGTAATGGAAAGTAATGCTTTTAAACGATGTGAGGCTTTTATGCAAAGAGATAATCTATTTGACCCATTTGAACCTACACGACCTCTAACCCTAATTTCCTTGAGGTCGCCCTTCCCTCTTCCCACCCATCGTGTTACCAGTCAATTTGAATTGAAATGATAATTTAAAAAGTGAAAACTTAACCCATTATGTGCAGGTAAATAATCAAATTTTTATTTATAATAAGCAAGCTATGTAGTTATTGCTCTGAGGACTTAATGCTCAGCGGCAAGAAAGGAAGATTACTTTCTATGCTAAATGCTTGGTCATTTTTAGAGTTTTTTTTTAATTTTATTAAGTTTTTAAAGTTGGCTTTGAAACCACTGCACATAGCTTTAATGGTCACAGGTAGTGCATTTTTTATGTTTTTTTAGTATCAGAAAAAAAAGGCAAATCCAAAAAAGAGATCCCACATTTCACAGTAGACTTTTCAACTTAAAAAAAACACATAACCTGGCATGACGGTTCCCCTTTTTTCACAAGACAAAACTTTTTTGACTTTTGAGCCGTATAAATATTATTTAAAGAAATATTAGCACATTTTTTTGAAAGAGCGCCCCCAAGTTTCAAAAAATGGAGATTTTACCGGGTTGCATTGGTAACTGGCTGAGTAAAATATACATGGTGGTGAAGCTTTACAATGTCTTAAGTGTCGCAACGAAGGAAGGAAGTTTGTACATAGAATATTAATACGGAGATCCGAGAATTAATTCGACGGAAGCTGGAAACGGCCATATAAATAGCGGGAAATAGACGTTTCCATGAGTACCTCGCTTCATCTATTAGTTGTTTTCTTGGTTCAGGCAAGTCAAGTTAGAGGTCATTTTATTGCAGGTTGGCCAATTTCATCATGGACGAACATATTAAACTTAGCATTTCCAGCCTCTGCCGTTTAGTACAATCGAGGATCCCAAATCTAAAAAAAATCGCTCCATTTATGATAAAACGCATTTTTGAGATTCGCGTTCGCCAGATGTCGTTTATAGACAATTCCACATAGCTGTGCAAAAAAAATATGCAAAAAAAATTTTGAAAAAATGGGGGTGCTCTTCAAAAAATGTGCTAATATTATATTGCTTTAAACAAACTTGACTATGTCTATCTTACCTGTGTGTCGTACATAGGGGGTAACGTTTAACCTGAGTAGATATCATCCTCTTCGCCAGCCAATGTATATTCTCCATTTGATTGATTTGGTTTTAATTTAAGTTGATACAGTTTAGGACCCAAATCTCAGCTTTGTTACCTGATGTGCAAGTGAAAGATAACGTAAAGTTGGTTTAACTCAACTATATAAATTAGGACATGTCAAAGCATAGTATGCAAGTGGATCCAAAGCTTCAAGCCAAAAAATACCACAAATCATAGGAATATGATTTCTATACCTTACGCCATTTTTCAAAAGCGTGCTCTTTGAATGGTTAGGTTATATGCCATATTCTGCGATAATGGGGCGCGATTGCCGCACTTAGTGCATGATGCAGAGCGAACATTCTTTTCGGTTGTGTACACACTAAAGGCGCACGCGCACTAAACTTTACACTCCGGAGGGAGGAGGAACACAAGGCGCGCGCTGTAAAGAATGTTCCGTTGTTAGAAAAATTACCATTTTGTCTATTATTATTCATTGATTTTGGGTAATAGATAGAAATAAAGGGTGCGATGCCCTGTTTATTGCCGAGAATGTGTCCTCGGGAAGCAAAAAAAACATTTGAATAATCGGTCTTGGCTTCGCCTCGCCCTTTATACATGTTTGTTTACTTGCCTCGGTCACATTATTCTTGCATAACATGAACATCTTACACTGATTTCTTAAATATATTACCACAGTGGTACTGTTAACTTGTGCTAGTTACAAAAGTAGTCACCAAAAAAGGTTATGTCCACGCCACGGTCCATTTACGCTCAATTGGCCAAAACAAATTTCTGCAAAGCGTTCTCTCTCCCTCGTAAAGATTTTTCGGACTTTGAACCAATCAGAATAGCCCCCATGTATATGTGATCGCATGTTTTCCGATAGGAAAATGGAGATTGCTCTGAAAGATTTGTTGTGTTTTACCCCATTTAATTTCCCTCATAAATTGAAGCACTGCCCTCCTTCCAACAATTTAACCTCGTTCTCTAGTAAAAGAGTTATAGCACGTTGATACAGGTTCGGCGATAAAAATGGACGCATTTTAGTGGTTTTTTTCGAGCAAAAACCTCCTTGCCCGAAAATCGATGTTTGTATGGTAACTTTTCAAAAATTGTCTTCACCTTGACTTTTGATTTTACCCCATAATTTCCCCTCATTAGACTTAAAGCGAAGCCCTGCCCTCCTTCCAATAATTTATTTATTTAACCTTGTTGGGGAAAAGCTAACGGGAGCTTATTTTTTAAAATGTAGGCTACCTTAAATTGATGGAAAAGTAATTTTTCTTCCTATATATGATAGTGGACCCCAAAGTAGGTCGTCCACCCAAATGGCGATTCTGTTTCCGATCTGGGCGATTCCACACCAAAGTGGACATGGAAAAAGTACATTTTGCAAATGAATTCCAAAATTTTTTTTTTTTTTTTTTTATTTTTTTAAACAGGCCCCTCATCACATATTTGGAGATCAAATAAAAGAGGACAAAGAGCTCTCCGATTTGAGTGGTCTTACAGTCATATGTACATTGATATAATTTTCTTCAAATAACCTTATAGTAATGCAGTGAGATGAATCTGAAAAGGAAAAGCCAAAACATGTTTGTTTAATCATTGCCGGTTGAAAAATTATTAATACCACCTTAAGGAGATTGTAATGCATCATAGTTTAGGCCTATATCGTCATTTACTAAAAATGGAATAAATCCCACCCCTAAATTTTATGGCCTTCTTTAATACATTTAGAAAAAAATTCTCAACATGTTAAAAAAAAATTTTTGCTTTCTTTCAGGGGATTAATATTTTGTGCCATAGTAATAGCGCCACCAGTACGATAAGAGTGACATGATAGGTATGCAGTATTGACGTACGGGGAATATGCATAGGGAAACAGCGCCACGTACGACGGGCGTCCATACGTAACGGATTCTGCAGAATCAGTGTGCAGATTGCATCCACTTCGTTGAGCAAGTGTCCTATCCCGATTTATTTTAGGAATCCCGGTAATATACTAAAGTGGACGCATTGGTGATTCCAGGCGAAGTGGGACGAATTGGTACCTGGAAACATTGGTACTCGGACTCATTGGTACGACGCGGGACGAGTTTGGTTTTGGGACGAATTGGTACCCGGACGAATGGGTGGGACGAATTGGTTTTTGGGACGGAATTGACGTCAGATAATTCCAATCACACATGTTTATAGTATGTGACTGACCTCATGACTCACACGAATCACAAGGTCTCTCCTCGACCCATTCCATCTCGGCCCCAGGTCTTCTCGGCCCATTACCATCTCGTCCCCGCCTGACTTGTCCCCTTCGCCATCCTGGCCCGCCCATCTCTCCGCTCGGCCCACTTCATCTCTTCGCCTTTTTTCTTTTCTCGTTTCTTCTCTTTTCCTTCTTTTTCCTTTCTTCTCTTTTCCTTCCTTTCTCTTGTTTCCTTTTTTTCTTCCATCTCCTCTTATTCATCCTTTCCCCTTTTTTTTTTCTCTCTCTTATTCTCTTTCCCTTTCTCTCGTCCTCTCACTTCTTTCTCTTTTATTTCCTTTTTCTTTTTCATTCTCTTCTCCTCTTTCTCTTGCAAGTTTTCTCCAGTGCGTTAGACTGTTTATCGATCATCATTTTATTTCCTCTCCAAACTCCAATAATTATACATATATAAAGGAGGCCGGGAGAAACGACGAGCAGTGATTATAATAAGAACAAAAATATTTACAAAAAAAATACCCCGGATTTCATTGATTAATTATCCACATCGTGTGTTTCAGTCGTGTTACAATACGGATACAATACGATACCAATTTGCTAGCTTCTATTGTCTCCAAGCCTTGTGTCGATATCTATCGTGTTTGTATGCAGTCGTTGAATCACTAGGGCCTTTCTCAGTGTAGAGTAAGCACTATAGCGAACTAAGCAACCGTGAACTCACACGGTACAAAGTTTGGGTGATCGATGTACATGTAGTCTTTAGAGTTTGCAAGTTGTATGCAGTACACAATATAAATACGGAGAGCATTACCAATAAAGAATTTAATGTATTTGTTTAATATAAATGAGTTGGTTATGTTTTTTGTTTTCCCCTAATTGTTTGATGAACCGCTTCCGCGTGTGCCACTGTTGTTCAAGTGTAAAACCAAACGCCAATAATATACTAAATGTATTACATCATTGTTTCACAAACTAGTATGACAAATATAATTCTTAATACTGTCTTCATTCTTTCCAATAAAGCCATTGCCATAGTAAGATGAATAAGGCTAAATTGTTATCGAAATGACACAATTTTTTTTTACCTATTTTTATATTTCATTCTTAACATCTCAATTTAGGCGTATAGTTATTTATAATTTTGGCAAAACGACTGGTACACTAACAGTCAATTTCCTGAAAATGAACATAACACGCCTAAAATTTCCAATTGACGGAGCTGAGTTTTTGTTCCTTTATTAGTGGTGTCTACTCTATTTATACTCAATTATTTTTTTTAGATAGACGGGCGAGCGGGGTCTGAACGGAAACCTGCATACAGTCTAATTTTGTCCATAGACGAACTTCTACGCTGCCTTTCTTTATTTAAATATTTAGACTACTTGGGTCTAAGAAATAGAAAATATATTGTGAAGTCACCAACATGCATACCATACCCCTCATAACTAGAGTTGTACACTTATAATCCAATGTAAAATACAACCATTGCCTTGGATCGGTTTATTTTTAAAATAGGAAAGTACCAGTTGGGGACCATGCTACTTTTGTCACACAAACTTTAATTAGATCCTCTCTTGGATCAAAATTTAGTACTATTCTTCATCGACCTTTGTTTGAAGTTCGGGGTGGCTCTGAAGATAGTTGAATATTTACGGTGGGCACCTTCTGTCTGGTCACACATAATTACACAGTATAATAAGAGTATGTCATTTAAACCATATTAAAGATATATTTTTCCCCAAACAAACCTTTTTGAACAAGACAAATTACATAAAATTAAAATAGGCCTAAAAGCACGTGGATAGAACAAAATACCCAAGATAAAATGCTAACTTTGTAAAACTCTACTACAAATATTACATTATCACAATTAAATATTAAGTATGATCAAGATTTCTAATAATGTTTAGAGGAGGCCCATGTTAAGGTTATGCAACAGAGATTCATATACCGGGTGTTTCTAAAAATGAACTGCTCTGATTTACCACTGATGTTACACCTTTCTCAGGAAAAAATCCCCCTCTGAAGGATTAATCTGAAAATGATTTTTTTAATATTTTTAAATTTCCTATTGGAGCAAAGTAGTAAATTCAGTCTATAGGTTTTAAAACAATAAAATCACACCCTTTTTTCATCACCGTTTAAGATATAATTATTTCTGTACCAAAGACAAGGTAGGAAATCGATTCCCTGTTTCAATCTTTCAAATATTACAGAAATATGGATGCCTTGAAAATCCCATTTTCCCTTTTTGCCCGATTGCCAGTCGGACCCTGTCAACTATATGGGCCTATAGTATACGCAATCAGTATCCCTTTTATAAACTGACCTAAGTCCATATGTGGGAAGAACTCTTCAAATAGTAACAAATTGAAAGCAGTTACCAAACATTAACGGTTTCAGTTGATCAAGTCGCAATAAGAGTAAATTTAAAACCTTTCCATTTAAAGCGCATATATAAAGTATATGCTGATTACCCCAATTATGACCTTGACATTCATACGGAAATTTATTTCAGCATTTAAGTGGACATGATCTGAGAACAGAATATGAGAAAATATTGGATTAGTGTTAGGAATTACAGAAAAAGAGGTAATTTGGTCTTAACATAGCTACATATAACAAAATATTGAGCCTGAAGTTGGAACCTTATTCGGGAAGGTGAAACAATTGCTCTCCTCTAGTTTCTAAATTCACTTTGGTAATGGTCTAAGTTAAATATATAAATTGAAATATGTGGCATATTTAATATATTGAACAGAAGAGTCTTTTTTTCCGATGTCACACACATTTACTGGACTTTTGCCATGATGCCCGCTAAATAATTTTCGCTGCCTTAATGTATGGAATCCCACATAAACATTTTTACAATGGCGAAAAGTTAATGAAAAACAATACGTGATTCCAAGAGTTCTGCTTAATAAAATCTTTACTTTTAATTAAATTTTATCTTTTTTTAAAAACAACCAAAATTTCGCTTAATTCAGATGGTGTGTTTTGATGGAACGCTTACAAATCGGTGCAAAAACAGGTTTTCGATTTTTTTAAAGGCATACCAACCTGCTATATTGATATCTCTTGTTTTTGCACCTATCGTGATTTTGGGGTGAAATAATGAAAACGGCGATAAAAGGAATCGTCAACTAAATTCATAATCATTTTATTCAGTACTTTTTCTTACTCGCATATCAAAATACAGAAAACCCGCAAAGAGATATAAAAATAATCATATATAAACATCCAAAAAATGATCAATTGCACGATTTTCCAGATATAAAGCGGAATTTGTGGGATAGGGAGTAAACGTCCAAAGAGTAATCAAAGAATAGCCCCAAAACGCACCAAAGAACAAAATAATACATTTGGGTGCTCAATTAAAACAAATCAAATTCAAAAGAAGTTAAATTGGAGTCAATTCCACTCCGTTTTATTAACTTGATATTACTATTAAAGAAATTGAAACTTTACACTTAAAATCGAACGATTGCAAATGAACGGGAAAGTATGCCTTCTCGATGTAAAAAGAGTGGAAGTCACTCTTAAAGAGGTTGTTACAACGACCCATCCCAATTAAGTGAAAAAATCACTCGGTTTGGGAGTGATTTTTCGGGTGATTTTTCATTCCAATTAGGAATGGTTTCTCAACAAGCTCTTTTTAGAGTGCCCTTTTCAATCTTTTACATTTTAGAGGATGAACAATTCGTGTTTTTCAAAAACCAAGGATATAAATATCCACACTTAACCCTGCATATTGTTTGCATAATTGCACGTGGTATTTTGCAATTAAGGCGAAAGTTACTGTGGTGCATGTATCTTCTTCTGATCGTGTCCAAACACAGTGTTCGCATGGTACAACGTTGGCTGTTTTAATGTTAAACTTGGTATTTTAAAATTTGGCACAAATGGAAAAGTTTACACTCTAGAGTTTAATATTATGCACTAAAAGGAATTAAAATACTTTGGGTTTCAGTGCTCATTCCAATACCAGGATAGAACCCTATTGAACACCTCGAAACCAGAAATTTTCCGCCCGATCCAACCTTCCCCCGAATTTAAGAACATCATGTTGTTAATGTTTATTTACAAATTAAACATCCTGAAAATGTCTGATGGTGGTTTAAGATATCACTTATTAACCCGGGCTTTATAAGACCTACCTATATGTTGTGATCCACTTAAAATTCATTTTCCACCAACTTTGCATGGACAAATGCATCTTGGAGAACGAATAATTGTAAGGGGTCCGTGCCTCGCAAGGAGGGGGAAATCCGTACTCGTACTATTGAACCTGGTATATCGTATTTTCCTTCCATCAAAATGTGTTTTTTAAAGGAATTTCGACTTGTCGAGAACGCTTTTAAAACCAACTTTAGAAGCCTTGAGATATGAATTTTTCTTGCGGCCACTTCCAATGCTTTTTTCAATGAAAGTTGAAGTTTTCAACTTCGTTTTTTTTTGTTTAACAAATCATCAGAGCCATGCTCTCCTTTTCCTTTCCATCTCCCCATATAGCATCAAAAGGTCTTGCATGTAACTTTTCCTTTTAAAACCATCATGCTAATCCTGTAAAGAGACACGAGGACTTTTTAAAAACAATCCGTTTTGTTGGAAATGTATCATGCTCAGCTCCGCCAATGTGTTTTACATCACACTCTCAAATTTCTTAGAATAAAAAATGGAGGACAAATCTAATTTTGATTACATTTTTTTAATCTATTAGATTTAATATTTCACAATATTTTTGATTTATATAATTTAAATCTAAATTGCATTTGTGTCCCTGATAACAATCTGATTATATAATTTTAATCGCAGAAATGTAGAGAACACCTGAAGTGAATAAACCGAAAGTGTCCTTTTAAGAAGACGACTTAGTATTTCTGGTCGTGAACGGCAATGCAAGTATGCTTTTGTATGGCCGATTGCAAACATCAGGCATGCAAGTAAAAACTTACCATGTTGGAATTTTTTCCTATTTTTTTAATCACAAAAAATACATATATGTTGACGATTTCGACAACTAATACACTCCGCCAAACAAGAAGAAACCAAATTTTCCTTCTTTTGGAATTATTGGAAATGTCAGTCACAAGGGGGGCAATTTAAAAATAAGACTAAGTAGGTTTTTTTTTTTAATCCTGTCAGTTCATAAAAAGTTTTCGGGCGTGTCGACGTTTTCTATATTCAATTCTGAAAGGTTGATGCTTTAAAACCCAATGGTACAATAGAAATTTGGAATGGTCACGATATAACCGGAAAAGATTAGATTGAGGCCATAATTAAAAAATAGGGACAAAGCGTCCCAAATAGGAGGTCGTCCGATGTTTGTGATGGTTCTACTCTAATCATTTCTGAAGATGCAATTTTCAGTTTGGTTTTACAGCCTCCAAAACCTGACAATGTATCTCATTCCAGCATAACAATATAAAACATAACTTCATGTTAACAAAGTCATTGTCCCATACCGCCAGGACAAGCCCATACCTCCCAGGACAATGTTCCCCATATCCCCAAAAAACACAAGTCCATACTCCAGGACAATGTCCCATACCCCGACAATGTCCCATACATCATGACAATGTCCCCATAATCCCAAGTACAATGTCCCCATACCTTCCATGACATGTCCATACCTCCAGGACAATTCCCCATACCTTCTAGAACAATGTCCCATATCCCCCAGGACAATGTCCCCATACTTCAGGACAATGTCCCAAACCAGGACAACGTCCCATACCCCCCAGGACAATGTCACAGAACCGCCCAGGTCACTGTCCCATACTCAGGACAATGTCCCATATCTCCAGGACAATGCCCATATCTTCCAGGACATGTCCCAAATAATTCATGTTGACAAGGTCATTGTCCCATACCCCAGACAAATTTCCCATACCTCCAAGACAAGTGTTCACCATACCACTCCAGGACAATGTCCTACACCCCAGGACAATGTCCATACCTCCAAAAAGATTAAATTGTTCATACCCTCCAGGACAGTTTCCCATACCTCCAGGACAATGTCTTATATCCCCAGGACAATGTCCTATCCCTTCAGGACAATGTCCTATACCTTCAAGGACAATGTCCCTAACCCCCAGACAATGTCCCATATCCCCAAGACAATGTCCCATTCCTCCCCCGGGCCAAAGTTTCCATCTCTTATACCCAGGACAATGTCTTATAACCCAGGACAACATGTCTTATACCCCAGGCCAATGTCCAAAACCCCTGGGACAATTCCCAATACCCATTACAATGTCCCATACCCAGAACAAGTCATACCCATGCAATGTCCCCTATAATGCCAATAGTCCCATATCCCAGGACAATGTCCCTAGCCCCAGACCAATGTCCCCATCCCCCATGACCAAGTTCCATACTCCAAGGCAATGTACCATACCCCAGGACAAATGTCCCATACCCCCGACCAATGTCCCATATACCTCCAGGACAATGTCCCATGACCTCCAGGACAATGTCCCTAACCTCCAGGACAATTCCCATACCTCCAGGACGGTGTCCCATACCTCCAGGACGGTGTCCCATACCTCCAGGACAATTCCCATAACTCCATGAACGATGCCCCATATTCCATGACAATATCCCATACCCCATGACCATGTCCCATACCTCCAGGAAAATGTCCAAAACTCCAGGACAATGTCCGCATATCCCCAGACAATGTCCATACCCCAGGACAAATGTCCCATCCGCAGGACAATGTTCCATATCCCCAGGACAAGTCCCCATACCCCAGGACATCATTGTCCCTACCCCAGGACAATGTCCCATAACCCAGGACAATGTATTGTATATCACAGTTTGAAGAATCTGTAACCCCCCGCATCCCGTCCCCAGTTTCAGCTCTGTGTGACTTATAGATCTCCAGATATTGGTGTTCACAAAAAAGTGTCAATGAAAATCATGAAAATAGGCGAAATATGCTAATTAATTATGCCAATTAGGTTTCTAGAATGCATATACACTATTGTAAATTGAATCAGTTCGAGAACCTGTAACCTCGCATCCCTCGACCAAGTTTCAGTCCTGTGTGCTTACAGATCTCCAGATATTTGGTTCACAAGAAAAGCTCACAACAACACACACACCGACACACGGAACATGCTGCCATAAGGTCTTTCCTATCGGACTACCTAAAAAATGTCGCCTTTTCTCACAGAAATATTACAAGGCAATGCACTGAATAAAATTCCATTCCAAACACCAAACTGAGCAACTCTGAAGCATTCAACTAAGAAAATGAATACGATGTAAGTAATTTACGCACCAAAGTTTCTTACGTCACAAGGGATATTAGAAAATCTGATTACTTTTACATTTATTTCGCGTCTTGTTCCAGAAATAATAATATTTGACAGCTGGGGTCCGATCATTAGGTACAGTACTTAAGAGTTTTGGTCACTATAACAAACTACAATAGTATGCGGCCTATCCTCTCTTCAAACCCATGCCTCGATGTTCATGACATTTTTTTTTCATTTCATCCGTTCTTTGATTGCACCAAACAAAGGAATCGATATCGTGTCTCAGACTTAACGACAATCTATTCAATTGAACCTGGTATGAAGTCTTTACATATTCGTATAAAAAAAGTTTTCATGTAAAATGGGTGCTAGCTACGATTAAACTTACCACACTGGGTTGAATCTTACTCATGATTGCATTCGCTCCTGAGTGAATTTGATACCTTCCAAAGTCTTAAACCGATACATATATCGCCCAACCCTAGCCCTAAAGAGAAACCTCCCACCCTTTCCACTTCCTATTCCGCCATTTTGGGATCATCCTGATATGATGCAGATGTTTTAGCGCTCTAAGCTCTACTATAACTACTTAGTAAATTTTTTTACTTCCCTTTCGGGGGATTTTTTTCCATCGTGTTTGTGATTAAATCCTTCCTGCCCATTCATGTAAACTTCGAGATGTGCACCGCAGCATCACGTCAGGATTTTTTTGCGCTTTAAGTTTGGTGGTGACATTGATGGATATGAAAATCCTAAATTTTGACGCCATAGTCATTTTGTTTTCCCGCTAGAGCAATTAGAAATTTATGGGGGGGGGTGTCACCATTAAAGTGCTGCCCAATGTGGAAGACTAGTTTGAGAGGGTCACAGATTAGTAATGGGGCCCTCCAAAACTTTGAATTCACTATCAATAGTAAGTGGGGTGTAGAATTCAAAATCTGGGGCTATCAGGAAGTTCATAGCGTTTTTTCCTTGTTTAGAGTTACTGAAGGCCTAAATACGCCGCCTTTGTTCATTTGGGGCCAGTCTGTGCTGGGGGGGGTCATAACTCCAAAAGTAAGAAAAGTTTTACTGTCCAGCTTTTTTCAATCAGAGTTACTGTAGAACTTTAACCCAACAATTATGAAACTCAAACAGTAATAAGTGCGGTACGCCCCTTGAAAAGGGTGATTGTACTTTTTTGACACATTTTATTGCAACGCCCCCCTGAAAACCATGTTTGACATTTTCGACAACAACCACCCTCACTTCAGATATGTTGAAATATATCATCAAACAACTTTCCTTGAAAGAACTAGCTTGGTGTCTGTATTTTTTTTCACACAACAAAATACACACTCAAAGTACACACAAAGGTATAATAAACGTGACCCAGAGGTCATGGTACATGCACATGTATATCACCATATACATTCTATGGGGATATCACCAAGCAAAATGTTTTTTCTGAAAACAATGAAGACATCAAGACACCAAGCTTGGTGCTTTCAAGAATAGTTCTTTGAAGATGTATCTTCAACATATCTGAAGTAGATGGTGATGTCACTGTCAACATTGATGTTCAGGGGGGGGCAATATTGTCACAATGCAAAATTAGATTTTTCAATCTTAGGCTGTAACTCACTTATTACTTACATAATATCAGCAAAAAAATTAAAAATATTAAAAAAAAAAAAAATCCTGCAGTGTGACTCAGATTAACAAGAAAATGGACACTTAATATTGTTACTTATGGAGTTCTGACCCCAAACTTGGTCCCCAGATGAAAGATATTGGCATTTTTACAACTGAAATCACTTTAAAAGTAAAGGAGCTATCACATTTTTTAATGCCAGATTTGAATTCTATACAACCACCAACAAATTATCCAATAGTGACTTTCAAAGTTAGGAGAGTTCCATTACAAGTTTATGGCCCTCTAAAAATTGTCTTTCCTTCGCATCGCAACAGCATTTTTTCATGGTGACCCAGGCCCCTTAATTTCTGAATACTCCTGCGGGAAAACGAAGGCGGTATGAGCTCAAAATTTCGGGATTTTCATTTCTCATCAATATCTATCACACACACCAAAACAGAAAAAATCCGTGACATGCTGCGGTGGCACATCTCGAGTGTTTACATGGAATAGCCCTCCTTAGTCTGGGTTGTGTTTTTTTTACTAGTGGTTTTTAACCGGAAATATCTCAAGGTCCCGCAAGATTGAATTTTTAAAGAATTTCGTATTGTGTCACAGGTCCTATGAATTCGACAGCCTGTACGGAATAATCTGCATGTTAAGTTGTTGGTTGTAGAATACTGAATTCATTCCGAATTTTTTGTCTGAGGATAAATTCAGTGATCGTTTGGATGTAATTTTAACCTTAGAGGTGTCAGATTCAAATTCCTCTAAGACGCCGAGGTTAATATTTTTTTCTATAATTTAGGGGTTGTCTTGTTTCTTGCAGCGATACCCACAAGGCAATGTATGGTCGTCCGGTGTAACGGGGCTGTTTTCCATGAGCAGGTCCGTCTATCATATCAAATATGGCGAGGTATGATCTATTCATTTTCATTCAACCAATCAATCATCAAATTTAAATTTTAACTTCTCATCACAGCAGTGATAAACAATTATACACTTCTCGTGCTAGCGTCTTTTTTGTTTGTTATCTATTGTTTTCCCCCGTGCGTTATCTACTACTAATCGGTTCGAGAAGGTACCACCTACCGGGGTGTTATTTTTTATAAAAGCTTCCTTCCCCTAGAGTTGTTATTGTTTAATAACATGCACACTCGGGAGCGGGTCACACTAAACCACGCGGGTCCACGGTAATGTTCTAAATACAATTTCCTGACATTAATATACAGCGGCGCGATCTGTTATATAACTGATGGCAAACTTAAGATACAAATTCTAATATGGTGTCACACTTGCAACCTATTTATGTAAACATTGAGCGGTATGCTACCTGTAAATAAACTTTAAAGTGATTGCTCTTACAATCAAACATTTTCCATAAATGGGACATGACACAATTTAATTATTTTTACAACAGCAATATAGATTAAGCAGATCTTTTATTTTTCATACTGTCATTTTAAAATGTGTATGCAGAACATGCATTCCTTTCGGGTAATTGCAAAAAGACAAAAATTAAAACAAATACAAAAACCTACTCCATGAACATTAAGATTTTGCCTCAACACTGGGGGGGTTAATATGAAAGGGTTTTACCCCCCCCCCAAACAAAACCAGTACTAAGTCGGCTTCAACCTCTTGGGATCAGGCTTGCAGAATCTTCCGCTCAATCCGAAGACCGATCTATTTTTCATTTGAATCAATGCTGCTTCCACCAATGTCGACATCCCACAATACACATAAAGATCGTACATAATTAGAATATACTATCACAGTGACGGTCACCCAATCACGATTTGGTTTATTTTGTTTTCTTTCTTCATCTTCACCCTATGTCACTTGCACTCAACACTTGATACTCTTGTTGTAATGTCTGCACGAAATAATCATATGTTCAAGGATATAGGGTTAATATCTTTATTCGAGAGGCTTGTTGATGTATTTCATTCAATTTAACAAGCCAAGGATCCCCTATCCACTGATTTTGCCTTCATATTTAGCTAAAAAAAAACAAGCACGAATCAATTAAACCATGGCCCGTTTAGCTTAATACTTTTTTAATAGCTTTTAGTCACTCGAAAGTATATGCCAGAGCAAATCAAATAACACCCCCTTTTTAAGTTGGTAACGCTCGTCATAGCACGGTGACAAGGACAGTGTTTTTAATATGTTAAATTTAAATTGCGACAAATTATTTCGTTATCAATCCAATTTTTGCATGTTTAACGCAAAAATATTGTTGTAAAATGTTTTTTATATTAATACTCTAAGTGTATTGCTATATAACAATGTGCTAGTGATGGCGTTCGTACAATAACAGCTTTCTCGCTGACTGGGTACCTCGTCTCTGTGCCTGCGGCCGCTCGCCGATGTTAACCACGGCCAAGCGCTCAAGCTGTTATGTCACGAACGCCATGCTAGCTCGTGTTCTTCTACGTAAGCCAGTTGTTAATCATAATACATATTTAAGTTAATGCTATTATATCGAACAATTGTAAAGAGATATAATCTTTTTGGTTCATTGTATTGATTCTTTTTCTTTTAATTCATTCAGGTTGTGGTAAGTAAACTCGTGTTCTACATCACAAAGATTGCCGACTGAATAAAATTTATGAACGGACGGATCTGATCATTTGGTGCGTCTTGTTTTGCACATCGATTTATCACGAATGGTACGAATATTTCAGACTTACAATTTACCCAAATCTGTGATGCAGGTTCACACATGGGTATCGTTTTCGACTGGTGCGTCTGTTGGGGGGCGCATTTGGCCGTTCAAAATTATACAATAATACTAGCTTACCGAACCTCGGAGCAGGTTCATATATGGTAATCGTTTCGACTGTGCGCTTGTTTCAGGCCAGGGCCGTACCAGGGGGTGCGACGCACCCCGCCAAAAATGACAACGGTCCCGCTTTTTAATTGAAGGTCTTGCTTTTTCATGTTTAAGGTCCGTTTGTCAATAAAAGTTTAAAAATTTGCTCAAGGGGCGTTGTGCATTGTATATTAATGACTTTGGCGATTGCCGTTGTTACTATACTGTTGTTTTCTCAACGCTGCGAAGATATTTTTATTCTTCTCTCACCCCCCCCCCTTCAGAATTTGAGACGCGGGGAAAAATTTTTGGTCAACCGGTAGCGCCAAAAGGTTCCCCCCGCCCTCGGCAATCGCACCATCCCCGCCATAAATTCCTGGCTACTGGCCTGGTTCAGGCGCATTCGGCTCGTTCGAAAATTTAGACAAATATATACTAAAGCTTACCCAGAACTTCGGAGCCAGGTTCATATTTGGTCTTCAGCGTTTCGACTGGTGCACCTGTTCAGGCGCATTCGGCTCGTCACGACTTTCACAAAAAAAAAAAAACAAGTCCCTGATTTTATAGTCCTATATCGTGACTATTGAATGATTACAATACCATTGTTTTTCCTTTTCCCCCTTTTCATTGTACTTTTGTCCTTTTATACCTATACCTGATGGTGACGGCCCTTCCCAGCCCTTTTTCCCGCCTAGTCCTTCGCCTTGACTATCGTTTATTTTTGGCGAAATCGGAAGTGGAAAGGGTTGGGGGGGGTTTTCGCTTTAGGTCTTAGGGTTGGGCGATATATTGTAATCGTTGTAAGACTTTGGAAGGTATCATCATTCCTCAGGAAGCGAATGCAATCTAGTAAGATCACATCAGGTCAGTATTCACCTACTCTTACTATACTCTAACACAGGGGCCTAAAGGGCCCCTGATTTAAGCGACTTATTCTGTGTAACAAAGTGAAGCATTTGAGCATTTACAGCTTTTTAGTTTTCATCTCAACACTTCCCTTCCAATTGAGTTTTTACCATCGGCAATATGCGTTACTGACAGGAATAAAAATCAGATATAGTAGATCGTTCTTAGAATTAGAACGAAAGGTTGGGACTTAGAACTTTTGTTATCTATTGCAACCACTCTCCACAATTTGTTTTATGTTGTGTCCAATGGGCATCCAGTCTGCCAGTCCCCACAATATGCTTTATTACAGAATATACTAAAAACACTAGCATGACTGCCTCCTAGGACAGGTGATGTATAGAATAAGGGGCTAACTATCCATTCATCGACACATGATTAAACGCAGAGTTGAGAGTGTCAGTTTTACGGCAACTCATTTCCCCGCCAATTTACGTTCCCACCCAACGGACCAACCCTTACCTTATGCTGATCGAATAGTCAAAATTCATAATTTTGGCGTTTTAAATTGCCACTTCAAAGCGATATCGAGTAACCAAAGAGATGCGGGCGGTTATCCTTAGTTGATGCTGCCATTACAGAACAAGGGTCACTACACAGGAAAACTTGCACTGAGTTATTCAGTTGCTCGGTTTTTAAAAAAAAAGAACTTTAAAGTGCGCCATGCATTCATGCTATTTTTGTAAGGTTCACACGAAAGCATAAAAGATGTCGTAGATCAGAGTATATTCCCGAATAAAAAATGTTGCCTAACATCAAAAAATGTTTGCCTAACCTCATAAAAAAATGTTAGCTAACATCGATAAAAATGTTTGCCTACATCATAAAATGTTTGCCTAACGTCATAAAATATCATGTTTGCCTAACATCATAAAAATGTTTGCCTAATACCTAAAAACGTTTGCCTAACATCATAAAATGTTTTCCTAACTTCATAAAATATGTTTGCATAACATCATAAAATGTTTGCCTAATATCTTAAAAACGTTTGCCTAACATCATAAAAATTTTTTCTCTAACTTTTTCAACTGAACGTTTTAATAACATTTTCACAATGTTTTGGAGAAACATTTTGCACACAATTATCATCAAAAGTTTATTATTAAAACATGTTCATCAGGTGATATCCATACAATGTTTATCCGGTTTCAAATTTGTGTTAAAACAAAATAACATACTTTGATCAAATTTGCAAAGGTTTCAAAAACATCAAATAAAAAACAACATCTGGTAACATTTTTAATAAACGGTTTTGAAAACATCGAAAATTGTCAGCAGAAATCATTTCAGCAACATCTCTTAAAACATCATTGTATCTAAATGTTCTATAATTTTCTTCTATAACAAAGATAACTATATTTTGTAGTAATGTTGTGAGAAAATGTTTCTTAATGTTTGAATAAAAAGTTACAAATAATTGGCAATGTGTTTTCCACAAAATCATTTAAGCAAACATTTTTAAAACCTACGTAAAAACATTGTAAAACGTTTTGATACTATTAATGTTTAGCACATATATCACAAACAATGTTTTCGTAAAATATTAATCCAAAACCTTGAAAAATGTTTATGAAATGTTATGTGGTGTTTGTCCGGGAATGTCTTCTATCGCTGAAATAGTTTATAGCCCTTAAATCATCGGGCCACCCCCTTAAAGTCACTGAGCATGAAAATTAAATGACTCGACTGAGAGCAATAGGTTAGGCACGCATAACTAGTATATATTGCTTAGTGAAAACATCAAACACAAATGAGGTTCTATACTATATAGGATCCAAAATTACCGTGGTTAGGCTTAGTAAAGAACACACAAAAGAAAACACACACACACAACACACTGAAGTCAGCTCTACAATACACTAACTGATTGTGTCGTGGGGCCGCGATGGAAGTGGGCCGAGGTTTAGCTTAATTTGGTGGCCGAGTTGGTAATGGACCGGGGCGATGGCCTAGATGGCGATGTTCTATCGTTAACTAGGAACAAACGCACAACGCGTGCGCGAACCGGGAATTTCACGATACCGGAAGTGGAGCTTTAGAAACGTGAACACAGTGCGAAAAAGCAACCGGGTTGACCCCAAATCTTAAACTTATAATTTTTTCTAAGCACGATCGGACTACAAGGTTTGTGAAACATAAATGTTATATGTTATTCTGTTGGCAAATAACCGTTTTTATATCTGCGTGATTGGTTGGAGAGAAAAATTACTGAGTAATTTTTGTACCACACTGTAAACAGCCGAAAAATACCCGAACAAAAACGCGAAAAAAATTTCAAACGATGAAATTGAGGCCGAAATAACCCGTCTCCCAGCCATTTTTGAAATTCCGGTCTTCAAAATAGTCATGAACCATGAGGAGTGTACTTTTACAAAAGCCTGAGCCCCGTGGTCTCCTTTTCGATACAAGTAAGTTCTGGACTCAAATCGACAATGGTGATTCTGCCAATCATATGCAATACGTGTGGTGTAACTAGCGTGGGCCGTGGAAGGCCATGCTCTGGCCCATGGCTTGCTATCTAACTGCTGATGATCAAACTGATGAAGTCATGAAGTCATGAAGTCATGAAGTGTGAATGAAGTTTCGATTTTTTTCATTATTCCGTCCATCCATACCCTAAAAGGCTTATGGTACTACCGGGTTGGCTAATACCCATAGCTAGGCTGGGGTTGGGTAATGAGTTTAACTTTTTTGGGGGAAGGATGTTGCGCCCGGATTTTCAAAAATTGAGGCTCTCCGAGCTGATATTTGAGACCAAGGTGTCCCTAAGCATTTCCAACTTTCGAATAAGCCTGGCCATTTTTCCTCAAATTGGGTAGAATATGGATTTTTGACATGAAAGTAGGGTCTCTGGAGACGGAATGGTCCTAATGGGGGTCACTGACGGAAAAAGAGCCGGTGTGAAAGTTATCATAGTCCGGCAGGCCGCGATAGTCCGGGGCTCCATAACGATAACGGAATAAGCGTGAAACTAATGTTGCGTGAAAAGAGTCAACTGAATTGATGCCCTATTCCTTACCGTTGTAAGCCGGACTGTGAGTAGCCCCCGGTATATTTCTTCCTACACTGAAATGAGGGTCGTATAGGTGCACGTACCCTACTACCTCTTAATTGAACTGGCTCCCCCCTAGTTAGGCTAGTGGTATTTTTCAGCTACTAGTTGTGCAAAACAACTCCACTGTCACATGTGTTTTTCTGTTTTTTCCTGCCCACGTACAGTCTAATACATTATTAACACTCAGCAGATACAGTAATGGCTCGCCAGTGAGTACTAGGTGGCAGGCATAACTAGGCTAGCTGGGTAAGCTAGCTCTTTTGAACCCGATTAACACTGCACTAATACTCTGCTGCTTTATTATGTTCAGATATATTTGGTTATCATATGTTCAGTCTCATTCAAAGGTACGTCTACACTAGTTCCGATGTTGCTCTGATAGACACGCCTATGGGTTTGTGTTCGTGTCTTAGTCAGAGATTAAGTAGCTAATTACAGGGTCCATCACGCATTTTTAAAAAAAACTGGCTTTTACTCACCTTACTTACAAATCCATACCAATGTCACCGAGTCTTATTTGTAATCGGATGTGCAGTTTATTTCAGTGTACTTAACGCGGATGTTTGGCGTCAAAAACTGGCGCAAAATGACAGAAAATTGAAGGCACTGAAGTATACTAAAATTTGCCATTATTACCATTCTACATCAAAACTTGTAGAAAACTGTTTCATAAATACCTATTATGCTTTATTTTTGTCCTAGATAATTATATATAATTCGTTAATACACACCCAGGTAATCGGAAATTTATCATATGAGTCGGTAAGTCGATATTTCAAAACGTTTTTTTCCCGACAGGTTTTTGCGTTGGAAAAACCACCCACGCTATAATCTATACACTTAGTCTCATAAGCCCCGTCTTTGCGCGGACTATGACGTGTCAAGCTAACCGCTACAAGTGCGCCAGTGCTTCAATTGTGCTTCCTTCTTTAAATGACATGACATTGCGACTATCTACTCACTCATTTCAACCAATATTAGATAATGCTGGTTCCGTCAATTTGCTAGGAAGAAAAAGAAAACATTTTTATGCACATACACACAACTCTATATCACATTCATAGTACAGAATCAATTACCAAAACATCCTATGGTTTAGGCTTGTTATTGATGTACTTCATTTTGTGTCGTCCCTGCAAAGAATTTGCAGAGGCATAACGAAAACCTAGATACAGCCGCAATTCTTTCTGACCATCTAGCCTGTTTTCCAAGTGTTCTAACTATCACACCAGCCCGTACCGGGATTTTTTCTGGGGGGGGTGCGGATTTTTCCAAAATGGACCCTCCCCAAATGTGGACCTGTCTTCTTCGCACTAGAGGGAGTAAACGTAATTTGGCAAAGTTGACCTTTTTGTGCCCCAAACATTGCCTTTTTTGCTAAAAGCCTAAAAACAAAACCCCCCCTGTTTTGTGTAAAAAAAAGACAAAAAAAAAGAAGAAGCTCCAAGCTAAGCGAGGAGAACTTTGCTCGTACACATCATTTTGTGGACCTTTTTGGAATTGAGATTTGGGTGGGTCATCGGCCCACTCCCTCCACCCCTGCTACGGCCCTGCCTCCTCCCCCAAACCGACTTGGGCTAATGAAGCCAAACTCGTCAGAAGAATCACCGGTCTGCCCACGGTTCCTATGTCGTGTACTCCAATTGGGGTAATCGAGAGCATGTTGGCTTATTAAAGGGGCATCTTTGAAAAATCTACCCATTCAGGTTTTTTTTACCACAATCAAGCCTAAACCAAATACTACGATCATCAAATTTGATCCAGTTTAACACGACCCGCCCCTGAGTTTTTCTCCGATTGGTAAAAGATCATGTGGTCAATTAAAGGTCATTTTTTGAAAACCTATCAATTTGTTTTTGTGTCACCCACCATAGTCAGGAAGGCACATGGCCCGTTGCACAGTCATGCCAAACTTTTTGTCAACCGGGAGGTCATTTTTTCAAACTCAGTGTCAAGCTTTGTTATTTGTTTTCTAATGTGTATAAGCCTATAAAATTTTAAGGAAAAATAGAAAGCACACCTTGATTCATTTTCTTCCTTTTTACTTTTTTACTCAGAAAAAGAGTTTGAAAATTGAGCCTTTTTGTAAAAAATGCAAATTTATGTTTTCATGGAAATTAAGATTAATTGCCAAAAGAAATTAATAGATGTCCTTTCAATGTAAAGTAGCACCTTCAAGCAATACCAGCTGAAATATGCACATTGAGCTTGAATTTTGATCCAATTTCGTGGCATTTTTGGCTTCTATTTTATCCAAAAAACAGTGGTTCTTGACATTAAGTTTTATTTAGAAAACAAAAAACTACAGAGCAGAGTGATTTTTCATGATTGATTAGTTGTAGGCTGGGAGAACAATTGTACTGAATGCAAGCAATCTCACACATTGATGGTTAGCAGATAATTATTTTTGCTTTATGTTCAATGTTGACGTGACTTGTGAACGGAATTTTGACTTCAAATCTTCTCTTTATTGATATATATTAAAATCAAAAATGATTGTACAAGCTTTTAAAAGATGAAACACTACTAACTTCCATAGTGAATGCGTGTTTATCCTCATGCCCTTCCAACATTACAAAGATGTTAGCATTTGCATGGTTGCTGCTGAAGCTTGGCATTGGAGTGACCAAAATTGCAAATTATGTGAACAGGGCAATTTTTTTGAAATTTACTAAAACTGATCGCACCTCAAGTAAGTGGTGTTCACAAACCCTGGAACAACTCGAAAATACTATAAATTTAAGTTGCAGACCTACTCGTTTTTGAGAAGGCAATTGAGTTTGTGGACGTGACCAAATGTGTTGGACGTGAATGGTGTGAACGGAAATTAATGTTGATAGAGCCAAGCTATTTTACAGTGGTCTGTCAAAAACTTTTAGGTGACAATACTAGTTACAGTGAAAGTGCTATCAGAGAATAAGTAACACAAACAAAGAACTTACTTCATAAAGATAAACTGGCTTCTGCAAACAAGTGTTGGACGTGACAAATTGTGAACGGAAAATTGCGGACAAGAGTTCGAATAACCATATCTGAATTACATGTAATCAAGGACCAGTCAGATAATTGTGAGTTTAGTCGTGGGGCATTATCATGAGGGGATTGTCTGTAAATGATACAAGAAAATGCACAATATCCACCCAGGAGAGGTGTCAGGTGTAAGTAATTGAATAAAATTGGTATTCTGTGAACGGAAAAAATGTCACGTCCAACATCAATTTTGTTGCTCATATATGTTTTTTTGAAGCCTTTGCTACACCTTATTTTAAAATGTAATAAAGTGTCACTAGGTGCACTAAAAGAACTCAAACGTAAAATTGGACAGGTTCTACATAGCAATATGGCAGCTTAAAACAAAAGGGCATGTTTTTTGGTTGACGCACATATCAGTCAAAGTGTGCCCATTTGGGTGGGCCGTCTCCTATGAAAATACAAGCACAATAAGTTGGTTTAGGTAGGGAGGTAGGTTTAGTAGAGATCTAAGTAAAAAAACAAAAAAGTGATGACTCTGTTATCACTTCCTTGTAAAAAATCCTATAGGTTTTAAGTGAAAATTCAAAAAGTTGGCAATTACTGTGAAACGGGCAACATAATAATTCCAGAAGAATGGTGTGGGTAGGAGAAAGCAGGTTGGGTAGGTTTCTATAATTGTGGTGTACTCTTTAGAGGTTGCATTTAACCAGTAACGCAATATTATGTTTAGGTAGTAAAATTAAACCAAAATACTTGTTTAGGGTAGCAAAATCAACCAAAGTTCTTGTTAGGGGTAGCAAAATCAACCAAAATGCTTGCTTAGGGTGGGTTTTCCTGCTAAGGAAAAGAACACGATTGGGAGGCCTACACGAGCCATGATATCCACTTTGGATACAAGTGGCCCCGGGATTTACTCCAAATGCAAACAAGAAAATTGGATTATCTCAAAATTTCTATTTCTTAATATTTTGTAATTTGAAAAATAATACAAAATTGAGGTCTAGGGTTGCTTATTCAACAACCATTCACTATTTAGCTTAAAAGGTTAATAATTTTCTTCCCATGGCATGACAAAGTGGGGAATTTGGGAAGATCCCAGGAAAGGTTGGTATTTGGAGGGAAATTTTAAATTTGGAGGTTAATTGTGCCTTTTGTACACAAAAACATAACATTTTAGAAACATTGGCAGTTGGCTTCCCGCACAAAAGAGAAATGGAGGGCTGCAAGGTGGGTAGGAAAAAAAAGAGAAGGGTAATGTGAAAAATATAAGTAGGAGAAATATGAATGGGAATAGGGAATGGGAATGTTCCGCCTCTGATTTTTTGAGAAGTTATCACACTGAATCTGAACGACTCAGCAAGCTAGCATAAATTTAAAATTTGACTGATTAGGTGTGGTATGACAAAATATCACCAAAAAACGTTCAAAGATCCAAACAAAACCTTTCTTGACAAATGGATAAGCAAAAAAAGCTGTTCTTTCCTTCCACTGGCAAACACAGTAGAAATGAATTAACCCAGGCCCCCTAACAACTAGCAAAACTTCCGTGAAATAAACACCCACTCAGCAAATTTTTGAAATCACTAAACCACGACCAGCTGGAATACATTTGCAGTCATGAATGCAAATTTGGGCATTTCCCTCTGAAATTATTTCCTTGCGAAAAAGTGTATGTCCCACAGCCACCATGTTAGTTGGGGTTCTATAGGGGAATGGATCCCAGAAGGCACTTCTCAGCATTCCAACTCTTGCAATCTCCCTGATGGGAAATGCTCAACTAGCACTCATCGGCAGTCAATTTTTTGCAATCTTTGAGGGGTTTAATGCCATCTGGCCAACTCCAATGTCCATTCGGCAGGTTTTTTTACTTATTTTTTGGGTGATAGTTTCCAGTTGTGGATTGTAAGGTACAGAAAGTCTGAGAGTTTTTGATCAGCTGCCATAGGCTTTGAGAGCTTGGTTTAGTTTAGGGTTAGAGTCATTTTCTTTTGTTGTTATGTTAAAAATTGTTTTGCCTTCTGAGGGTAAATGCCAAGTTGGCACAAATCGGGTGCTGGTATTCTGTAATCTCTTGAAGAAATGCCCAAGCAGCATGCATTGGCCGTGGTATCCTGAGGAGTAAGGGCACAGTAGGTAGTTATCGTAAGTCATCTTTTTTTCACTAAATGTCCAGCCGGCACTCACATGGCACAAAAAATAACTGTTGACTGCCCAAAAGTGCCAGTGGAGGGATTGGGCTACAAAAGAAAGAAAACACTGAACACAATAAAGAAATTTTTAGTGGGGGGGGGGGCATGGTGGGGGGTTTTGCCCCCCCTCCCCTATTGTTTCTTCCCCCTAGTTTGCCCCGCCCTCCCCCGGCCGACCCGCCGAAAGAAAAATGAGGGCTTATTTTGGCAAAATTTGCGATTTGGGGTAAAAAATCACCAATTTTTTTGGGAAAAAATCAGGGATTTGGGGGACAAAAAGAAGTGGTTAAAAATCTCCACAAATTTGAACTTGCCCCCAGGAATTGTCATTTGCCCCCCCCAAAATTTCACTTGCCCGTTCCCCCCCCAGAAAAAAAGCGGTTATGGCGCTGCCATGTACTATACAGAGGACATGTTTCAGCATGCACACTCTCGGGCACATAGCCAGCCAGGTGGTTCCAAGGGGCAAGTTCCGAGTAGGTGCCACAAATGTCCCTATCACAGCAAAAAAAATATCCCGGATCACCGGGATGGTCTGAAAAGGCGCTAATTTATAATGTAAAACCCTGAATATTATTTTTAATTCCCGATTTCACAGTGCTCGATTCTACAATTTTACATGCACCGGTTGCATTGGAACAAAAATTTTACAGGCACCAAACTCATGTGGCATGCACACATAAATAATAAAATTTTAACTTCTGTACATGCTATGTCATTCCTGAAATACCATCAAAATATCAACAGAACCATTCTATTGGTATTACTTGTGTCCCCAGAGCTAAAATTGATGAACTTTGGTTCTGTCCTACATGCACAGTGGCCATGTAGGTTTTCAGAGCTTCATGCTCAGAAGAAAATCCACATGCACTGGCATGTGTACACCCAAGTAAATCGAGCACTGCGGATTTTACCTACAAAAGCGTTTTAGAAGGTTACTTTGCTCCCTCCACCTGGCCACGAAGCCTGCACACCCTAAATAAAAATGGAATTGTGACTTTTGCTTTCTTTATTTCCAATATTTTGAAGAAATCACTCTGTTTGTAATAAAAGTCCTTGCTTGAACTGGAAAGAATGTCTTTGTCTTTGATACTTTTACTGGAGAATTTTTAAAGCATTTATTATAAAATGTGACAAAGTTTTGTAGAAAAACCTGTTTCATAAAATTGTCTACAAAAACCTGGCAAAAACAAAAGGTATATAGGAAGGCACAATAAAACTTCAGGCTGGTGGAACATCAAGTTCTGCTTATAAAACCGAAGTAGTGGTGTTGTTCAGGACTTCTTTTCTGGGGGGGGGGGGGGCGGGGGGGGGGGGGGGGTGGGGGGGGGTTATTGCAAAAGCGATTTTTTTGGGGAAAAAGTGGATGATTTTGTGGGGCCCAAACTATTTGTAACAAGTGTCCCAAAATTGCTGAGGTTTTGTCCAAAATTGGTGATTTGTAGGCCCCGATCACTATTTTGCCAAAAATCGGTCTGGGTGGTGGGGTGGTGCAAAAAAAAAAAACAATGGGGAAAAAAACCCCCTATTTAGTAGGCCTACTAGAGCTTAAGTACGTGCACTTGGCCACTTGCAAAAACTAGATGAAGCAAAATGGTAGTGACTATTTCTTGATAGCAGCATAAGAATAATAGGCAACAGTGCTCAAGGTGATTATGGTGATAAGCACTATTATAAAGCTGATCTTATTAAAAACGGTGCCCCACCCATCAACAGGGGAATTGGACAAAAACATTCCACATTTTTTTTTTTTTTTTTTTTTTTTTTAATGGTTAAATTTTAAAAGTGCAAGAGAGATTTCACATAACAGGGGTGTCCCGAAAAAATGTGAAAAATTCTGATCCTTTTGCACGTAAGTGTTAAAGCTGTCCATCAAAGATATCCCCATATGAAAGGATTACTTAGGTGAGAAATATTTGCTGTGTACAAAAAAATTGTGCAATTTTCTAATTTTGTATAGGAGCAAAATTACGATATTCACGCCTATGTTTTATATTGAATAGAAGCAAATGAACATGCCTTGTTTCTCTCTTTTAAGAAACATTTCTGTATCCAAAATTAAGGGTAAGAAATCTATTGGATTGTCTATCTATATGAATAATTCGAGATTAGACACAATAGTTGAGTGCCTCAAAATCTCTCGTTGACCACCTTTAAGGCTTGATTTTTAGAGATTTCAAAAATTTAAGTTTGTTGTGTAGTACTTGAAAAACAGTCATTCTAGACTAAAGATTAGTTACCTATAATTTAATTCCAAGGTAAGTGATGAATCAGAATTTCCGTTTCATTACAGCAAACATTATACACGTATATCAGTTGCCAAGGATTACGTTGTATAACGAAATAATTCCGGATCCGGAATATGGTGATTTTCTAAAAAAAGACTTCAATATGAGTTATTTCACACAGTGAGTGAAGTATATGGACAAGATTTATGTACAAAACACATTTTGTTTGAAAATGAGTGCGGTGCTCATCAGGAAATTCTGAGTCAGTCTTAACAAATGTGCCAGAACGGGTTTTTTTACAAGTAGTGCACAAGGCAGCAGCTAACTTTATGTCCTGGGTGCTTTATGCGAGGCAAATACTGTATTTATACCGATTTTTATCATTAAAAAAATCAGGGGGAAAATTTAATGACACTAGGAGATTTTTTTGAGGATGCAATTTTCCAGAAAGTTATTGACCAAAAAAGTACAAAAGGCAAAAAATACAAACCTTGTTTTGAACTTGCCTGCTATCATAATCTTCCTCATAGAAAACCATGCATGCTTGTTGAATTTTGTCAATGCACGACAGGAAATTACTAATCATCATCCTCCTAAAGACAGCGTGTATTGGCTTATTGACTTCATGTGTGATCTAAGACATTGTTAAGCATTCCAAATATGGAAATTTGAAAAAAGGGGGGTTTTTTGAAAAAGAATTGGGGGTTGATTCTGGAAAATGTCATCTGTCTCCTTTAAGGAAAGCCTACAAGACCAGGTAATAGTATAGGAGAAAAAGATGTTTGGGGATACAGGCAGGGCCATACGCAATAGTGGGGGAGCGCAGCCGGCGCAGCCACAGCAAGGACTTCAAAAAGGGGGGACCCCAAGTAGAGGAGTCGCCTTCAAACTTGAAATTTGAATAGGTTTTTAGAGGTCCAAAAGGCTCCAACACAAAATACAGACGGGCTTGATTAAATAGGCTATCTAGACCAAGGGTGTATGGTCAGGCTGATTTAAAATGAGGTTAATTAGTTTGGACGAACAAAATTGAAAAAACTCCAAACCTAACATTTATAACCATAACTTCATCAACTCAGATCATCAGAGTGATGCATGTGCAACCACACTTTGAGTGCACGTACACAACTGACACACGTACATTTTGGCTCTATCTGGCAGAAACACCCATTGTCAGATTTTGGTCCAGAACTTCCTTTTAAGAAATGGGAGACCACCGTGGGGCCTCAGGATTTTGTAAAAGTAACACTATCATATTGTTCATTGACTATTTTGAAGGACCGAAAAACCGAAAAATTTCAAAAATGGCTGAGACTAGGGTTAGTTTTAGGCTTCAATTTTGCATCGTGAATTTTTGAAATTTTTTTGCGTTTTTTTCGGTGTATTTTTTGGCTGTAATGTGGTACAAAATTACTCATTATTTTTCTCTCCAACCAATTTAACAGAATTTAAAACGCTGTGTGCCAAACAGCCATACATAGACATTTAATGTTTGCACAAACCTTGTAGTCCGATGTGCTTGAAAAAATTATAATTTAAGATTTTGTCGGTAAACTCGGTTGATTTTAGAAATGTGTTGACGATTATAAAGCTCCACATTACGGTATCTTGAAAGATTCCACGCGTTCGCGCATTGCGTCTTACGTTTTGTTCCTAGTTAAGGGCTATTGGCTGAATAAAACCAAGAGGGGAATCGTGTGTGTTATTGATTAGCCAGCAGCGTTAAACCGATTTCTGTCACACCTCGCGCGCCATGTCATTGTGGTTGCGCAACCAGCTGCGCGTTGTTGCTGTGCTGCACAAGACACACACGCACCTACAAATCTGGCGTCACGAGTTATGTATCAATGGGGCATTTCCCCAGTGTTCCATTGTCCAATTGGCCGATTTTCTGCAATATTATGCGGAAAATCAATCGATGGAAGAAGAAAGAAAAGAAGAAACCATGCATCTAAAAGATTCCTGCATTCTAAGGCACAAAAACAAAAGTCTCCCGATTGAACCACTGTAATTTTGAATTGAGGAAAAAGAGATATTGGAAGTGAGAGTGATAGAATGTGGCATCAGTTTGTTGTGTGTTTTGAATAGTAAGTGTTGACGAAAGTACATACCGCGTCTCATAAATATTTGCAATTAAAGGATTTTCTAGTACACGGGAGTCATAATGAAAATTTCGGGCATGGTCAGACGAGTCAGGATAATCTTTTGATTTCACATTTACGAATCACCATCATTTCTAGTATAATCAACATTATAAGTCAAATCGTGGTTTTTTTGGTTTTTTGTTGCTTGTCACCAAAAATCACGACAGAATATCTCCAAAATTCCTGAAAAATATTTCTGGTTCCTGGAAGAAGAAGAAACACGGAATTGCAGGAGAAAATAACAAGTACAAGTAGGTGCATGGTAAATACTGCGGCCATTGGGAGTTATTTTTCTTAGTGGATTGCTTCCGACGCTAGCACTGCGTCGACAAGGTCCATGAGTCTATACAATTATTACATGTACATGCTTGATTGCTACGGCTTTTCAATGCATTATTGGGCTTACGTCGTGCCGACCTACCATGTCAAAAAACGGACGTGAAGGTTCCTGTACTAGGACTTTCCAAATAGACGATACGTAAACCAATATGTTGGTGCCCAAAAACTATGATACTGAAGTGCGTCTGATCATTATAATATTTTTGGGCACCTCATTTGGGTTCGGACGTTCGGGAGAATCTTCGGGTCGGGGTTATATATTTAATTCGTTGTTAAGGGCCGAGGTGACCTGTTACCACTCACCATCACTCCCACATACATGGACCTGGTAACGAGCGACGCTATAGACTAGAGTTATCGTACAGGGCACCTTTACGTCGTTTTTTGACATTGGGTGCGGCGGCACGACGGGAAAAGGCCAAATAATGCATTGAAAAGCCGTATCAATCAAGCACTGTAATTATGTATAGACTCATGGACTTGTCGAAGCAGTGCTGCGTCGGAAGGGAAAAGGTTCAATTACACTAAGAAAATAAACCCTAATGGCCGCAGTTTTTATAGAACCTACTGGTAGTGAATGTCACAACAGGTCACTTTTTCCCTGAAATACCTGCAATCAATGTTGAAAAAGTGTTAGTTAAAACAAATGAGGGAAAACAAAAACCACAGCATTTATTTCAATCTGATTTCAGGTTTAAAAAGCAAAGGGAATTAGTTACAATACCTGCTCAATTTTGGTAATGATTTGGGAAAACCATAAGCTCACCAAACAGTTGGTTAAAAAACTGCAGAAATCCACGCAAACCTGAGTCAATGGCACCCATAAAAGAGCAGGTGTTTTGTGGGTCCCAGGGACGTTTCAGGTAAAATGGTAGGGTGATTTCGACATCCGATTTTGGCCCAAATTTGGATATATATCATCATTTTAGTGTGGCGATCAGCCCCAGATCGGTACTGCCTATCTCCGATCATAAAATTGTTTGAATCGTACCGATCAGATCCCGATCAGATTATATTTTGGTAAATTAGAAATCGCGCCAAATCCGCAGTGAAATTCACACTAACCTATTAACCATTTACCCTCTCACGGGTTGAAACAATATTCATGTGACAGTCTATGGATATTTTACGTCAAAACAAGTGCTCGACTCTTCACTAAAACCCGCATCCAGTGGTCTATTTGTTTAACGTAATTAAACAATGTGTTTTCTTGTTATGTTTAGTTAGCGGTGCTAGTGTATCAAACAATTATTTTAATTAAACCCCCCACTCTGTGCAGTTATTATGTTTATCAAGCTGGAATGTGGCACTCGTGGTGCTGAGAGGTCCCTAACCAGCGCCGTTGTTCTGCCTCAGTGAGGGTGTTTACAGCTAAGTCTTGGGAATTTTGTGATAAAGTTAATGTTTGAATGTTACATTGTAGGATTGAAACTCTGTTTTTACTTTACATTATATTGAAGAGTTAAATCGTATCAAATGAGCAAAAACATGAATTTTATGAAGAAATAACTTAGCCACACATTATACATATACTGAGAATGAAGTCCAAAATTGGTATGAGGAAACACACGTGGAGTCTTTTTTCACCTACAAATGGCGCAAATGACTACTTGTAGCATCTCTTTATTCCGTCTGTAGATGTTTATGGAATTTTCCATGTTATGTTTGGAGATCTTCACCCTCAGGAAAACCTCCCGTTTCAGAAGTATTGCGTAAAATAAGCAAAAGTAATAGAAATTACTACAGTGTGTACAACAACAGGATCTTGCAGTAAATGATGGCAGCAACTTTATAATGACATACTGTAGTAAGTCACAACATCGCAACATATACATGGTAGCTTTTAAATCTGTTGTATTTTAGTTCACTTTGGGCTTTTTATGTCCCGGTTTGGAGAAATCGGTGAGGTAGATCCGGTCGCTGATGACTTTGTCCTCTCCCGATCCAGATTCAAAGCCGATTCGACCAAATTCGGGCAGATTTCCGATCTGGCCGATCAGATCGGGCCATCCACTAGTTCATGATGTAGTATAATGAATACCATCATTAAGAAATTAAAAATTCGAGGTCCATTTGTATATTTGCTCAGAGATTTTTTCACATTTTCCCAATTTGCCCCATTTTTTGCGTATTTATAACTTCTTGGAGTCCTTTTTAAATCTTCACACATGGTAACATTGTCTATATTTTTGTCATATTCTACCAAGTTTTATGTACAAACTAAACTCGAACATGATCACCCCGCAGGGTTGAGCTGGTTTTTAAAAAACAAACGCACCGTGTTTTTTAACCGGCGGTTTAAACGGTTCAAACCTGTTTTTAAACCTGGCCAGTTTTGAGACGCGCCCCAACGTTTGGTCAAAACTGTGGTCAAAAAACCCAAATTGTACTTTTAAAAAATGTATTTTTGTATTGGTTTATTTTAAATCACCAACAATATTGTTTCACATCACTTTTATAAAACACAATAACTTCAAACAACATCAATTAATATCAATGAGGAAGTCGTTGGATTTCGTCCCCCATATGAGTGGTTTGTACGATGACAATCTTCGCACTCGTTTGGACTTAGTTGCATTTTCCCTAAAATCCCTAGCTCATTGAGGTATATTGGAGTTTTTGGTGGTGTCGGTTTGTTCCAATAATTGTAACTTATGGCATCATCTTTAAAATTTGGACATATCTTTTGGTGCCATAAGTTAACAACTGTTCTGTGGAGTTTCCAATGCCATTTAAAAGCCTTTAAGGTTTGATATGTTTTTTGAGATGTATATTCCTAATAAAAGAAAAAAATAATTTTCCTTTTGACATACATAGCATCTCTAGAGTCCTATAGAATAATAATCTTACATTGTAACCGATGCTACAATTGTGCCCCCCAAAACGTTTTCATGTCACATGGTACCGGCTGCAATTTTGGCAGCCCCATGTCAGACACAACACGTGGTCAGTTTCAACCTGAAATTTCATAATGTGAATTTTAATCTGGAAAAATGGTTATCACATGATGCAGAAGACTCTCAAGAATGCCTACAATATAACGTTTATTGCAAATAATGAATAATTAAGCTACTTGGCAAGCTGTAAAGTTACAGAGAAGCTGTAGTGTTCATGGCTTAAATGGCACTCACGACACACAACTCGTCAGGACTAGATAGTCTATGGGAACAGCAGCCATAAAAAAGTTCAGACTATCTTGTCATGATCATCAAGACTATGTCAGGGTTAGAGGTATGTTTGAAGCATATAAAACATTCTAGCAATCTGTTCGCCAGGCATGCCTTGGTTTTAGCATATGTCTTTACACCAAATGCAATGAGGATGTTGCATTTTAGCCTTTGTGGGCTTTGGTTGATTTTTCATCATGAGGACGTTAAACTTTTGAGGTGGACGATGTTACGATGTGTTGGAACTTCGAGGTGGACGATGTGGTTTGGAAATTGCTGGGTGTCATCATCATTGGCAGGAGCAGCAGCACTGTAAACGTTGCTTGCATTAAATGAGGCAGGCTCATGGTTTCCTCAATGTTGCTTTTTGTCCAGCCAAATGGCCAGGACATTTTTTAGGAGTTTTCAGTTTTTGCCACTGACGGAAGCATCAGTTTCTACAACGGGCTGAAGTTTTTCCAGGCTGTGTCTCATAAGAGCCCCAAACAGGATCTTTGGGTTGCCAACTCTAAATATGATGAAGTTGCTACCATAGGCTATATGGAGTTGTAAGTAATTCAACTGGTTGATAATAATACAAGGATGATGAGAATTGCAATTCACAGGGATTACTGACTTGATAGGAGGTCAGTGAGGATCGAGATAGAGACATGGGCCAAAGGCATGGGAGCAAATGTGGTTAATTATGGTTTTAAAGACAGAAATGAGCAATGCCATGTCCATGGATTATGTAAGTTGAGTAAGGGCAGGGAGGGAAGCAGTATGGAATGCAGTCTACAGGGAGGATCAAAATGGGACAAAGGTGTGTGTGTAAAATAGAATTATATATGATTTTCTTTTATTGTGAATAATTTTCAATTATTAAAAATACAATTATGACCCTCTAATAATAGCACCTTTATAACCCTGGCAAATGTTATACATGCAGTTTCATGACGTTGTTAGGTTTTTGAACCACGTTGACCGGTTAAAACCAGTTTTTGAACGGTTTTAACTTGTTTTAACCGCCTTTCCGGTCAAAAATAACTTTGACCGCCTGTTAGAGATCAACCCTGTTTGTACAGCATTTTCCATAGGTTAAACCATTTCGGGAAAAGCATTGAAATGAAATATTAAAATCTGATAACTTTCAATGGATTTCTTTAGTTTTTTTTTGATTAAAATATTTTTTGTTCTTTTATCATATTGAAATCAAACACTGACTTTGAATACTTTGAAAATACTCTACACTTGTTATTTATCCTGCAATTGTGTTCTTCGAAAAATAAATATTTGCAGGAATTTTGGAGATATCTGCCGGATTCCTGCTACACGATTTGACTTATGTAATGTCGTTATACTAGAAATGAGGTGATTCGTAAATGTGAAATGCAAACGATTGATAATGACTTGTTTGACATGCCCGAAATTCAGTATGAATCTGTTAGTAAACTAGTAGAGAGAGACGCTGCAAAAAGCCTCTCATAAAAATATCAGCACGCACAGAGCTATGAGAGGAATGTTTAATTTTTCCTGTGAAGCTTACCGTTATAATTATGTGCTAATGATATACTTTGAGGAGTTTGCTGGAGTGAAAATTTATCGTTGACTGTGAAACAGCTAACACCGACTACAGCAAAATGCGAAATCGACGGCAGAAACAGGCAGGCCAAGACAGGGGCAGGCAGCAAATATTTCATTACCAGCGAATCTTTCGGCTCCGACTTTTGACGATGATTTTTCGCACGGAAAAGATACCGATTACCTGCAGAATCTGACAGCCGGTCAGTTCGATGTCAAAGGTCAGATTTTATCGTCGACAAAAAATTGATTTGTGTTTTTGCTGGGGGATGAGTAGGGAATTAATTGCGGTTTCCCCCTTAAAAACCATGTGATTTAAAAGTAAAAAACCCTATATTTGGTTGCAATACCTACTCTCATTCCTCATGGGCGCTAAAACTTGAAACGAAGGCCAGCTTCGCCGAGGAAATTGACTTCGATGACCTGAAATTCGAGAAGGTGAGTGGACAGCAAAAACAGTTCATGAGTTATACTCTCCGTCATAATTTCCTTTTCTCTCTGCATCAAGACTACGCCCGCATTCCCGCCAGACAACCACATGACATGACAACTCGTAAAGAAAATACAGTCTGCGCGTTACACGCAGCCAACTTCTCGCGCGTAGTAGACGCCATTCAGAAAAAGGAATTGTGACGGCGACTAATAGATAATAGACTAAAATGTCGCATGCCAATGCAACCTGTTTAAGATACCATTACCAACCTTGTTCGAAAGCATGTTCCAAGGAAACAAGTCAAGGGAAAACAACAGCCCCCATGGTACGCATAAACACAAAAGACTGTTAAAAGAAACAAGCCGGTTAAAGACAGCAAACGTTGCTTGTTTATTATAATGAAGTACGTTGTACGTCCCGTTCGAAGTCACGTGGAGTAATTGATTAGGCCAATTCTGCACCTGCGCACAAACACGGAGCGATTCCTTCCATTCAATGGCTATGACGTGTTTGCAAGTTCAAGAATACAATAGCGGTACACATGATATTTCAAACAAGTTTTTAAATATTTTCCTTCTTGTCAAAGTGTCTTCATTTTTAAGTTAATAAATAAAGACTAGACTTAAAAGACCAGCAAAAGTAAAATACGAAAAAAGGAATGAATATCTTGTTTAAAGGGGATGGCCCGATTTAAAAGATATGATTTTTCATCTTGGATAGATTGGCCTTCGGCCTGTTTTCATAGGTAGATGCAACTTTGCTGTTTTGACTTTGGGATTAGTGTGTGTAAAAGAGAGAGTGCGTAAAGATCATTGTGGGTATTTTTACTTACACATCCTTACAAGGGCCTACATCCCCGATCTTAACGAGTCCTTCTCATATTTGTCATTTCAGGAGACAGCAAGTCCCAAGTGGTCAAATCTGGTCAATTTTGTCCAACCCTAAAAACATGTATTTTGTTTCAGTTGCCACTATAACCCCTGTTGATCCCATCAGAATTTATTTTTTTATTTTATTGATATATTTAGTAGTGCTTTCTAACAAGTAAAAACCAATTTTTGTAAAGCCCTTTTAAAGGGCTTGAACGCCTGTCAAAACGAGTGGCAGGACGTGACATTTTTCCATTCACATTTGTACAAACAGTTTTCTGCCTGTATAGAAAAAGACAAAATTTGATGTCATGGATGATTAGTTATGCTTATACATGATAAACACTCTGCAAATCATTTATGCCAAAGTTGATTCTCCTGTTTGAAAACTAGGATTTTGGATAGAGATTGAATAAACTGTTCACAAGTTTCCGTTCACAAATTTGTCACGTCCTCCATGTTTTGGAATTGTCTAAACTTAGTTTGGGATTTACTGCTTTCTGTGTTGTTTAGTAGTTAAAACATCTTCAAGTCAATCTAATCAATGGTTGCTTGCAAACCTTTTAATGGGTAATGGTACTATGGTAAATAGCTTGCATCACCAAAATCTGATTGGTTCAGTTCAAACATGTCACGTCCCATGCCACTTTGTCAAGTCCTGCCATTGGTGCTCCTATATCTCTAAAATTAATAGGCTATCTGCTTTTGAATTTATAGTATGTTTATAGCTGATGTCCATGGGCCACCAGTGCAATGCGAACATTTATGTCAAGTGTGTTCGGTTTTTAAAGTTAAAAAATGCAAATTTTGCACTCCGCAATTTACGTTCACAGTCACGTCCTGCCAAGTAGCAACAAAAAACCGATGTAATTAAGCAGTTTTGGAATATTAGAAGCGTAAGGGAGTTCAATACTGGTAGTTTTTATTGGCAGTTAGTATAGACCTACTTGAGTAGCCTCTAAAAGCAAGTTTATATGAAGTAATAACCAACAGGTCTTATTTGAGGTCAAAAAATTCCGTCACAGTCCAGTCCAGATTATCGATTTACCCAGTATTTTTTGGCTATAATGGACAAAATGTGCCCAAATTTCTTGTGTATGTTTCCCATACATTGAATTAGTAAATTCCGGGAAGGAAAGTTAGTGTGCTCTGTTTATATTTTAGTTCGTGTATTAAAACTCAATGAAGTACCCTTTTGGTCATTAAATGGCACAAAAATGGAAGCATAAATTGTTAAAAACGGGCGTAATGTTATCTTTGGACAGATAATGGTATAAAGGTATCTTTCAAATACCAAAAGCAAAACAATTATTTTAATGTGCCAAAACACTTTTAGAAACCTAGAAAAAATCAATATTTTCCTTTAAAAATATATGTAGTTCACAAAATGAAATATAATATTGGGTGTAAGTACCAAGATTAAGCTCCGGACCCTAAAAAATCAAAACTATGACCTTAACTTCAAAAAATAAACCAAAACAAAAAGTTTTTATCAAGTTTGAAAATGGACCCCTTGGTTGACAAAGTTGCATCTACTGTGAATGTTGAAAAAAAAAAACAAAAGTTGGTTTGTGAAAAAAAGAACAGGCCCTTCACAAAAAAACCCCACAGGTCTGTAAAGTTTTCGCGCCGATATTTCAATGCGTTTCATGTGAGAGCAAAAACTTGATTTCGTTAAGCCCCATCGAGTACTTTGTAAAAGTAATTATTGGTCGACCAAATGGGTACATTTTCGCTCATTACTTCCAAACCAAAATTCCCTTTGGCCCTAAGATTTTACAGGGTAAAGGAGAAAAATAGTAGCTTCTTCTGATACCAAAATGTTGGACCACTTCCGGTAAAATCTGGGCTTCTGGGGACGAGGCTATTAGCGATCGGGCCATGGTACCTTTAACGAAAAGTTTGAATAAAGCAATCAAATTATAATTAGACCTAGACATTCATGGGAATTCCGTGACAAACATTAATTATAATGGCCCGGCGCTGTCTTTCAAATTGATAAGAAATGAAAAGACAGAAAAAAGGAAAGAAAGAAAGAGACAGGAAAAGGGATAATAAATTGCCTAAAATAAGAAATAATTGCTAAAACAATAAATAAAAGTAAGGAATGATAGAGATTCACCATACATCACGAAAATGTCGCCTATTTAATTCGTCGGTTTCTCGCCCCGTTTTCTCTTTATTTGAATCCCGAGTTTGACGCATCGGGGTTTGAACCGGGAGTTTGAAATACAAAGAGCAGGGAACGCAACATTTACTAATGATACAGGTATTTTTTCAAGTTGTTTTCTTCTGAGGATTTTTGGCTGTGTAAGGATCTGGTAAGATCAATAACATGCTTTGAATCAGCTGTGGGTAACACTGTGTTGTGCCACGTGGTCTACTCTACGGTCACAATTCTGCGGTTGAGTGATCCCTCCATGTCACTTCATTATCATAACGGGAACGACTCATTAGAATAACAGCCAACGTTTGCTGTTTCCAACGGCTTTGAAAGAAAGAGAGATACTATAAAAAGGCATACAAGGAAGGGAGTGAACAGCAGTTGAGCTCTTTCAGAAAATTGTGTCGTGAAGTTGAAGGAACCTTCGGAAGCACGAGGGAGTACAATTTCTGATTATCTAAATCCGAAGCCTTTGGAATTTTTCATCAGATCACGTAAAAAGAGAATAATGTGGGCATACAGACTTTAAAAATCGGCAGACGCATACGATGACCAAACCAAGGCCGAAAGCCTGGCTGATACATTTCAGAGTTTTTTTCTCTCCATCGCCGATCCATTCTGCCAACGTTACCAAGTAAGTCCCTTTTCCCTGCATATGCAAGAAATAAATATCTCTGTTGAAGGTGTTTAGAAACTGCTTGGTACTTTGAAGACAATCAAAGCCATCGGACCAGATGAGAACCACATGCTGCACTAAGATCGCTGCGAAGGAATTAGCTCCTGTACTCCAGTACACAATCTTCCAACAGAGTCTGGATCAGAGGCGAGTTCCTGAAGGACTGGAAGAAGGCAACATCTGTCCCATCTTTTAAAAATGATCCAAATCAGAACCCAGCAATTATCGACCAAATCCTGACGTGTGTCTGTTGCAAACTCATGGAACACATAATTGACATTCATCTTATGCCAGCACTTACCATCCAATAATTCCTCTCTTATACTCAGCAGCTTTTAGGAAGCTAGATCAATAGAGACTACTCCCGAAGTCTTAATTTCTAACGGTATCAGAAATAAGACCTTCAAGTGGATTCAGTCATTCCTTACTCACCGGTCCCAAAGAGTGGTTGTTAATGGAAAAACATCTCCATGGATGCCTGTCCTCAGTGGAGTACCCCCAAGGGAGTGTTCTAGGTCCACACCTATTATTATTTTCAATCAATGGTATCACTGATTGCGTCAAGGCTACCACCATATTCCTTGCCGTATGATTGCATTATGTATAAGCCCATTAACATCTCCAGAATACCAATCGCCTTTCAATGATTTGGATAGTCTTGTTAACTTGGTCCAAAACATGTGGGCTGAAATTTAAGGCTCCATGTAAAGTTCTGAGAAATCTAGAAGAGCAACCAGGGTGCCGCCGATTATACAATGCTTGGGGGAAAATTGAAGAAGTCAAGGAAGAACAGTATCTGGAGTCATCCGCAACAACTGAGGTGGGAAGGCAAACCAGCAACTCAGTAAAGGCTACAAAGATGCTTACCTTCACTCAGCGTAATTTCCACCACTGTTCCAAGACGTCAAGAAAACGTGTATAAACTAATATCATCAACCTCACCTTGAATACCCATTCATCAGCCTTGAATCCGGGTACCCAAACAAATAGGGAAATCCTCCAGCGGGTGCAACGTCGGGCTGCCAGGATTCGTACCAGCGAATACAGAAAACAAGGCTAGCCGTTAGTGGATATGTTACAAGATCTTAAATGGAAACCCTTGAAAAAGACGTCAGGGTCAAGTCTCATTACATTTCATAAGATTGATCATGGGCGAAAAGGCATCAATCCCTTAACTATAGCAAGACCCAAAGTTAGCAAACAAGACGCGCACATAACAACGTTCCCAGATAAATCATCAACATCCACGCCCCATCACAGTCTTCTTTCCTGAAATTTATCCCTGCCTGGAACAGGCTACCCCAGGCTGTTGTTGACATAAACCTCAACGACAAACCTTTAAGACTAGTGATGGCGATCTTTCTCGGCAATCGGAAATCGGCCTGATTTTGGCCGAATCGGTTTTGAATCGGGATCGGGAGAAGAGTCATCATCTACCGATCTACCTCACTGATCTCCCAAACTGACAAAAAAAGCCCAAAGTTTACTCTCAAATACACCAGATTTTTAAAGCTTACCATTTATATTTCTAGGTGACTACTACATGCTGTCATTATAATGCGCTGTGCCATCATTTACCGCAAGATCGGCATTGTACACTTGAGATAATTCTATTACTTTGCGTATTTTACAGCATACTTTTTCCAAAACGGGAGGTTTTCCTGCGGGTGAAGCTCCTCCAAATATATGGAAAATTCCATCAACATCTACATACGGAAATGAGCCATGCGTACCAGTAGTCATTGCAGCTCATTGTAAATGATCCATACCGAGTGTCTGAAAAGAACTTCCACGTGTGTTTCCTATACGTAATTCCATCAGTATATATGTAAAATGCTGGCTCGTATGGTCATTAAAATTCAGTTTTTGCTCAATTTGGATAATTATTTACCTCGTCAACATTATTTAAAGTAAAAACAGACCACTTCAATCCACAATAACATTCAAACATAAACATTTATCCCCAAATTCCCACGACTTAGCTGTAAACAACCTCACTGAGTCAGACAAACCGTCGCCGAGTAGGACGCGTCTCATCCCGCGAGGGCCACGTGCCATGCTTGATAACATAATAGCTGCCAGTGGGGGGTTAATTGATTTGATACACTAGCGCGAAAACTGCATCAGGATGGGCGATGATGGCTTAGTACTCCTCAAATGCATGATTAATTTAATAAAATTCTACTGGAAGAAAAGTTTGTCAAATGGAGAAATAGGCTCAAAACTGGGCCTTCCACACATTTATAATAACAGTACAATTCTTAAATATTAAGAAATAATTAACAACTGGCGCAATTTGCGGGTTGCGACCTGGTAATAAGCATCAAAATAGGTTAGTTTCATTCAACTTGCGCCGACAATCGGATGCACCTGAAGTTACGATAGACTTTCAAGGATATATTATTAATTTTTATTTGGGCTTGTATTGCCATTGATTCTTTACAAAAACTCATAGTACATTATTAAATACTCTGAAAAACTAAAGCTTAGACCATGAACATGCTAATACTCCCGACTGGGACACAATTTGCCCTGGCTTTGAAAATTCTCTATTGATCTGAATCGGGATCGGATCGGCCCGATCTGTCAATTTTCATTTTTCTGATCGGAGATCGGCTGCCGATCTTGGGTTGAAATCGGATCGGCCATCACTCTCTTTAAGACCCTTTAGACTCTCGACTTTCCTCATATAAATACTTACATGCCGTCCAGCTCTCGTCAACCTCCAGTAATTTTCCCTAGTGGAAGTCTTCAGGAGGTATATTCTACAAGGTACAAGGTACCCTAACTATACGAGCAAATCAGACGCATTTTTTAATCGGAAAGACGTTTTCGTTATGGATGCCTCTATTTTAGGTAAAACTTGCAGAAGATTAATCCTTTTCATGTGATAGCAAAAAAATGTGATTTCGTAGCCCATGAGAGTATGTGTAAAATACTATTGGTCGCCCAAATTGGGTACATTTTCGCTCATTACTTCCAAACCAAACATCCTTTGGCCCTAAGATTTTACAGGTAATGAGAAAAATAGTAGCTTTTCTTCTGCTACCAAAATGTTGCCACTTCCGGTAAAATCTGGCTTCCTGGGGAACGAGGCCTATTAGCGACGGGCCATGGACCTTTAAAGAAAAGTTTGAATAAATCAATCAATTTAATTAGACCTAGAACTTCATGGAATTCCGGGCCAACATCAAATTATAAATGCCCGGATGGCCCCGGCGCTGGGTCTTTCAAATTGATAATAAATGCGAAAGACAAAAAAGGAAAGAAAGAAAGACTGCAAGAAAGGTATCAATTGCATAAATAAGTAATAAGTTTGCATAAACAAATAATAAAAGTAAGTAATGATAGAGATTCACCATACATCACGCACATGTCGCCTATTTAATTCGTCGGTTTTCTCGCCCCTTTCCTCTTTTATTTGAAATCCAGAGTTTGAACCACGGGGTTTGAACCGGGAGTTTGAAAAACAAAGAGCAGGGAACCTCAACATTTACAATGAATAACAGTATTTTTTCACGTTGTTTGCTCCTTCTGAGGATATTTTGCTGTGTAGGATCTGGTAAGATCATACCATGCTTTGAATCAGCTGTGTGTAAACACTTGTGTTTTGCCCCGTGGTCTACTCTAACGGTCACAATTCTTCGGTTTAGTGATCACTCCCATGTCCTCTTCATTATAATAACGTGAACGACTCATTAGATAACAATCCACGTTTTGCCTGGTCTCCCAAACGGCTTGTGAAAGAAATAGAGATACTATAAAAAGGCTATACGAAGAAGGGAGTGAACAGCAGTGGAGCTCTTTCAGAAAAATTTGTCTTGAAGTTGACAGGGAACTTCGGAAAGCCACGGAGGGAGTCATTTCTGATTTTCTAATTCAGAAGACATTGGAAGTTCATCAGATCACGTAAAAAAGATAATGTGGCTACATATTTAAAAATAGGCAATACATCATTACAGATGACCAAACCAAGGCCGAAAAGCTGGCTGATCAATTTCAGAGTTTTTTCTCCATCGAAGATCCAATTCTGCCAACGTTACCATTAGTCCCTTTCCCTGATATGCCAGAAATAAATATCTCTGTTGAAGGTGTTTAGAAACTGCTTGGTACTTTGAAGACAAATAAAGCCATCGACCATGAGATACCAAATGCTGCACTAAAGATCGCTGCGAAGGAATTAGCTCCTGTACTCCAGTACTCTCCAACAGAGTCTGGATCAGAGCGATTACCTGAAGACTGGAAGAAGGCAACCATCTTCTGTGGGCCCATCTTTTAAAAAGGATCCCAAATCAGAACCCAGCAAAATTATCGACCAATATCGCTGACGTGTGTCTGTTGCAAACTCATGGAACACATAATTGACAGTCCATCTTATGCAGCACCGGTTACCCTCAAAATATTCCCTCTCTCTGATACTCACATGCTTTTAGAAAGCTAGATCCTCAGAGACTACTCTCCCGAAGCTCTATTTCTCGGTATCAGAAATAAGACCTTCAAGTGGATTCAGTCATCCTTGGACTCACCGTTCAAAGATGGTTGTAATGGAAAACATCTCCCTGGATCCTGTCCTCAGTGGAGTACCCGAAAGAGTGTTCTAGGTCCACACACCTATTTATTATTTTCATCACTGGTATCCCACGATTGCGGTCAAGGCTACCACAGATTATTTGCCGAGATTGCATTATGTTAGAAGCCCATTAACATCTCCAGAAACAAAAACTCCTTTCAAATGATTTGGATAGTCCTTGTTACCTGGTCCAAAACATGGGGGATAAATTTAATGCATCATGTAAAGTTCTGAGAATATCAAGAAAGATGCAACCAGGGTCGCCGATTAGACAATCTTGGGGAAAAATTAGAAGAAGTCAAGGAAAACAAGTATCTTGGGATCCATCTCAAAACAACTTGAGGTGGGATAGGCAAACCCAGCAAGCTGTGCAGTAAAGGCTACAAAGATGCTTACCTTCACTCACCATAATTTCCACCCCTGTTCCAAGACTGTCAAAGAAACTTGTATAAATCATCATCCAACTCACCTTAAATATGCTTCATCAGCCTGGAATCCGGGTACCCAGGCGAATAGGGAAATCCCTCGCAGGCGGGTGCAACGTCGGCTGCCAATTCTAAAGGGCGAATACAGAAAACAGCTAGCGTAGTTCTGTTACCAAATCTAAAATGGGAAACCCTTTGAAAAAGACGTCGGTCAACGTCTCATTACATTTCATAAGATGATCATGGGCGAAATAGGCATCAATCCCGATAACTATCAAGACCCATAAGTTTAGCAAGCAGAACAAGAGCTCACTAACAAACAGTTCCCAGTAATCATCACCTCAGCCCTCGCCCCATCAACAGTCATTCTTTCCTGAAGTTATCGCTGCCTGGAACATGCTACCCCAGGCTGCTGTCGACATAACCTCAACACAAACCTTTAAGACTAGTGATGCCGATCTTGAGCGGCAGATCGTAATCTGCCGCGATTTGGCCGAATCGTTTTGAAATCGGGATCGGGAGAAGGTCCTCATCTACCGGATCACCTCAACCGATCTCCCAAACCGACAATAAAAAGCCCAAAGTTTACTCAAATACAACAGATTTTTAAAGCTTACCATTATATTTTTCTATGTGACTACTACTTAGGTCATTAAAATGCGCTCTGCCATCATGGTTTAACCACGCAGAATCGTTTCGTCTGGCTGTCCCCAACGATGTGTGTACACTGTAGATAATCTATCTACTCACTACGATTGGTTGTGATGTCGTTGTTGTTTCGCAATACCCAAAACTGTGGGAGTTGTTTCTGATTCCCTGCGGGTTTGAGATATCCTCTTCCTTCAAAAATATATGGAAAATTCCATGCACATCTACAGACGGAAATGAGCATGCGTACAAGTCGTCCCATTGCAGCCATTGTATGATCCTACCGAGTGTCTGAAAAGAAGACTCCACGTGTTGTTTCCTCAGACGTAATTCATTAATAATATTATGTAAATGCTTGGCTCATTATTCATATAAAATTCATGTTTTTTGCTCATTTGATGTAATATTTAAACTCTTCAACTTATTTGAAAGTAAAAACAAGACCTTCAATCCACAATAACATTCAAACATAAACATTATCCACAATTTCCCAGACTTATCTGTAAACAACCTCACTGAGTCAGACCAACCGTCCGCCGAGTAAGGACCTCTCAAGCCCCACGCGAGTGCCACGTGCCATGCTTAATAACATAATAGCTGCATGAGTGGGGGGGTTAATTGATTTATACACTAGCACCAGAATTGCATCAGGATGGGCGATGATAGGGCTTATGTACTCTCCAAATGCATGTGGATTAATTTAATAAAGATTTCTACTGAAGAAAAGTTGTCGATTGGAAAGTATGGCTCAAAACCTGGGCCCCTCCACACATTTAAATATAAAGTACCATTTAGAATCTTAAAAAAATAAATTAACAAACTGGCGCAATTTGCGGGTGCGACACTGTAGCATCAAATAGGTTAGTTGTCATTCAACTTGCGCCGACATTGGATGCAATGGGAAGTAAAGATAGACTTGCAGATATATTTACATTTTTATTTGGGCTTGTATTGACATGGAATTCTTACAAAAAATCGCATAGTACATTATTACATGGCTCTGAAAAAAACTAAAAGGCTTAGACTGAACACATGCTATACTCCGACTAGGAACAACATTTGCCCTGCTTGAATTAATCTATTGAATCTGAATCGGATCGGATCGGCCCGATCTGTCAATTTCTGATCGGAGATCGGCAGTTGTCGATCTTGGGTTGAATCGGCATCACTTTTAAGACCCATATTAAGACTTCGCTTTCCTCATTAAATACTTAAATGGCCGTCCAGCTCTCGTCAACCTCCAGTAATTTTCCCTAGAGAAAGTCTTCAGGAGGTATATTCTACAAGGTCACCAGACCCTAAATATACGAGCAAATTAGACGCATTCTTTAACTGGAATGACGTTTTCGTTATGGACCTGCTCTATTTTAGGTAAAATTGCAGATATTATCCAGTTTTAATGATTGCACATATCCCGAAATTCATCATGTTCCGTTACCGACATACGGATAGCACTTCGCACATTACAGGTTTGGCGAGGATATTTCCAAGGTATATCGGGATACTCGCGCAGACCAGTGAACCTCGTGTAAATCAATGGCTCTAACGAAATGGCTGCTTCATCAAACTCTACGCAGAATAAAAAATAATTCTTATATTATTAACAATCGTTTTTAAATAAAATATGAATGGCGTATTAACCATAAATGGTTAATACGCCATTCAAATTTGCAAATTTCACGGGCCTTTTCTGATGGTAACACTTCTATATTTCACCAATTTGATGAAGTTTAAGTGGCACAATGATTTCCCAATAGCAGGGAATGTTAAAATGACCTCGGGTCATTTGTGTTAAAGCGTGTTTATCAACAAACATTCAGACTCTGTGTAGTGAAACGATCGAGTTTTCTTTCTTTTTTTCAATTACGAGCTAGCTCCCTCATATTTGAAATCTCCTTAGGGTTTCCAATGTCGATAATAACAAATTGCATCACCTTTGGTGCACAAGATGACCCCCAAAACTAATATACACAAATTTCTATTCAGGCGATCCCTGGCGACGTCATACTACTGACGTCACCGGCGATCCCATCATGCTCGTCCTCTTTCCCTTTGGGGCTCTACCTGACCGGTGAGATGTATCTGTTAGCTCCCGATTCGAGTAGAAATTCACAAGGTTTGGCTGGTATTTGTTCGGCCAGGACTAGGGTGAAAACTCTAAGTTTACCGTTAGTTATGTCCTGAGTCCGTTTTTAGGATTTTTGGATTGCGATTCCTCTTTTGTCCTTCTCTTCAAGGACTGTCTTTGTTGTAAATTACGGTCCTTCGAGAAGGACAATTATCTGAGTTACTTGAGTATCGTGCGTGCTTATCGCTTTCTAATGACCAAGCACTGCTCTGTGCAGGGATACTGCTCAATTAGCTTTGAGGGGGATCCCCATCCGACTTGCTGGTGCCATCGAGCGTGTACTAGAGTGTCCCCTTGCCTGTCCTACTGTGTGGGACTAGCGGGGAATCACTGGGATATGCTCGAGGGCGAACAGGAATTCTCACAAGGAGTTCCCGTATGAAGGTCGGCACGGTGCGGGGCTACGTCTGTGAAGGCGGCGGCTTGTGGTGCTCCCCTGAGCACTGCAGGGGCTTCGGTCCCGGTGGTGGCCGCAACCAACACCACCGCGGCGGTTTCGGCTGCCAGCGCTCCTACTGGGGATCGCCCTCCGGGCTTGAACCCCGCTGTGGGAGCGCACTTGGAGCTGCCTCAGTCCCAGCCGTATGGGACAGAGGTGGCTTCATGCCTGGCTACACCTCGCCCTTCGGGGCTTGAAGCTCACCGGGCTGAGGCTGGTGCTTCCCTTTCGGGGGAGGCGCTGCCTCAGGAGCCGCCTAGGACTCTCGGGACCGGGGTAGCTTCGGGCTCGGCTGAGCCTCCCCCTTCGGGGCGGGAGGTTCGCCAGGCTGAGGTTGGCGCTCTCCCTTCGGGGATGCCTCCTCCGGTGCAGGCAACTGCACCTGGCGATGCTGCAGGCAGTGCTCGTCTGCCGGCCTCCGGGGCTGGCTTGGGCTTGAGCACTGGTCCGGCGTCGGTCATCCGCGGCTCC
>JAMKCH010033655.1:0-23794 GCA_023653785.1 Ophioderma brevispina
ATGCGCATTCGCCATCAACTTCAGTACGATGACTTCAGAAGAAGGCAAACCTTTGCCGAGTGGCTTTTGGATCGATGTTAGAGAAACACGAGATTTCAGGAGACGAAGCGACGAAGCAGGTTTTTTTTTATGAATGGCGAGGTACCATTTGGGAACCCTCCAAGTTTCAACTTTGATACAAACATGAGTCGAGAAATCCTATTTCTGTGTGGCAATAGAGTGCTTATTGGGTCTTACTTTTACGAACGAAATGTCAATGGGCAAGCTTATCTTCAGATGATTAACCACGATGCTGTGCCTGAACTTGTACTGCATTTCCTACGGCAGCAAAATGATGGTGTCTTCCGACATTTGTGGTGGGCAGAGGATGTAACACCTGCCCACAGACTTGCTGTAATAAATCGCCTACAACATTTTGGGGACAGAGTTGTACCCCTGAATTATGCTGTGGAATGGCCCGCCAGGTCACCTGATATGACACCCTGTGACTTTTTATGGGGATATTTGAAGAACAAAGTTTACATCACTCCACCCGTATCCTTCAGAACTTGCGAGCCCGCATGCATTCAACATGAGGTGGAAGTCTTACGTGATGATCCTGCAATGGTCAGACGGGCTGTGGCTGACATGCGATGTCGTTGCAGACTTTGTATCGAAGATTGGACACATTGAAGATATTGGTGCATAATTCAGGTAAGTACAAAACATCAAATAAAATAATAATCTTGTTCATCATGCTCATTTAAAAAAACTAACAATATCTTTATGCCCCAACTGTCACAAGTGAGTTTTGACATGCAATTTTCAAAGCAATGGTGTTCAATGAGACATGACTGGAGAAATGCTATTAAGGTGTCATTTGAAAGCTTGCTGTTTTTATAGTAAAATAATTATTATAGTCATGCAGCACGTAGTTTCGCCAAACCCTTTATTTCAGGATTACGTTTTTTCTGTTATACGCGATACGTGTGCTTGTACGCGAAGCTTGTTTATTCGATAGATGTACATAAACCACTAGAGCATTATTTTCGAGTGGTTTTTTCCCCCTGGCTTGAAAAGCAGAAGGGGGATTATGCTATCAGTCAAGGCGTCGGCGTCGGCGGCGTCTGCGTCGGCGGCGTCTGCGTCGGCGGCGTCCAACACAATCTTGTGAACGCGATAACATGAGACCCATAAGGGTTATGGTGATGTAACTTGGTGGGTGGGATCAAAAAAAAAAAAAAAAAAAACACCCTGGGACTTTTTATGGGGATATTTGAAGAACAAAGTTTATATCACTCCACCCGTAGCCTTCAGAACTTGCGAGCCCGCATGCATTCAACATGAGGTGGAAGTCTTACGTGATGATCCTGCAATGGTCAGACGGGCTGTGGCTGACATGCGATGTCATTGCAGACTTTGTATCGAAGATTGGACACATTGAAGATATTGGTGCATAATTCAGGTAAGTACAAAACATCAAATAAAATAATAATCTTGTTCATCATGCTCATTTAAAAAAATTAACAATATCTTTATGCCCCAACTGTCACAAGTGAGTTTTGATATGCAATTTTCAAAGCAATGGTGTTCAATGAGACATGACTGGAGAAATGCTATTAAGGTGTCATTTGAAAGCTTACTGTTTTTATAGCAAAATAATTATTATAGTCTTGCAGCACGTAGTTTCGCCAAAACCCTTTATTTCAGGATTACGTTTTCATGTTATACGCGATTCGTGTGCTTGTACACGAAGCTTGTTTGTTCTATAGATGAACATAATGTATTCTGCATTCGGAGTACACGTGATCCTTTTGTTTGATCATGGACCTGTTAGAAAGAGGACCTACAACGCGAAAACCACAAATTACCTAATTCAATGATCAAATTACCTTATAGGACTATAATATTTGTACAAAATTGAATAACTTATTTATTCAGTAAAGAATGTCACAAATTTTGAAAATCCAAATGTTGATCTTAATTTGCAATATAACACAAAGTTCTTCGACGTCGCACATCGAATTGATTTCGATGGCATTTACTATGGGAACGATCATCATTTATTACAAACAGTTAAAAAATAGTTCCCCCCGACAAATGTGCATTTTTCTGGCTCCTTAACCTGTTACAAAAATGTAAAATGTATACGGAAATGTTACACATATAATGAGCAAAAGAGTTGAGCTGAATCTTGGAAAATGCATGATCGAATCGACCAAGGCCATGTCAGAAATCTTAACAACAGGATGTGCCGGCGATGTACTGAAATGGTTGATGAGCAAGGAGAGCCAACCCATTACTGAAACGAAAAAAAAAACCCCAAAAAACAACAGCAACAACTTCCATCTACACAAATACCTTTATCTTAAAAGAATGTTTTGGAAGCATTAAAACATTGTTTTGCTTGTGGTACTCTACTTTGTCCAATTTACTGTATTTTGCCGAAAATTAAAAACAAACAAACGATCTGTTTTGTTTTGTTTGAGTGACTCTAATTTCTCCAATATACTGCACGTTGTAGCAAATTAAAAACAACACACATTATAATGTTTACATTTGTATATGTTGTGAAATTTAACTGAAATGAGAAAAGAATCTAAAAAAATCTTTAAAACTCGATTTTCTCGATTGCTAAATCCCTGTCATTTTTAATTCGTCATCAAATTTAATAAATGACGTCATTTCAGGGAGAAGGTTACATACATACATACATATACTATTTATACCGCGCTTATTCTAAAAAAGGTCTAAGCGCCATTACAAACTACTGCCATTGGCAGGAACAAACAATGATACAATAGAGAGGGGAAAATATTAAACTTCATGAGAAAACATATGTGTTTTTAACAGCTTTTTGAAAGCCTTAAGAGAACCAGATTCCCTGATAGATAAAGTAAGCATGTTCCACAGTTGTGGTCCAATTACTGAAAATGCTTTATCACCTGTGGAACTGTTGTGTCAATTTTTTGCACATTAAATGTGTAACATATCAGTGTACATTTTGCATTTTTGTACGGGGGGGGGGGGGTTGAACTGTTTATTAAGGCATGAATGAGTGAAGTGCACATTCGCTATTTCAGCTAAAGATAAAGGAACAATTTCGTGATTGTATAATCGTTACTATATCCTTGAAAGTTCACGATTTGGGCGACCATATATCTCATAACACCAAACTTCAACGTTCACCTAAATCATGAGCTTGATTTTTTCCTGCGATCTCTATCTGGCAATCCGCCGTTTTCAAAATAAATTTAAAAAATGCAACAGGCGATATCTTTTCGTAACAAACCGTGAACATTTCACGTGAACCGCACACCTTTTGTCGAGGTTAGGTAACTCTTTCGTGGAGGTATATGGAGTCGTTCGTGTTTACGCATCTTCCTAGGGAAATTTCAAAAGCGTGAAATTCTCGATGACAATTATCTAGAGTGATTAACACACTAAAGATATTGGGAACAGGCTTATTCAGCAGAGAAGCTTTATTATCAATCTTCAGAATTATCTCTTGAAAACCGTAATAATTATATACAAAATATGAATGGGATAGCAAAATGATTCCTAGAAGCAGCCATCCCTTATAATAAATGTAATAGTTATATCTTTGACACATGACACTTAAGTAAATGATAAATGACACAGTGACCATGACATTAGAGAAAGAATAATGCTTACCAGATTATCATGGATCTTGGTTTCAAATAAGTTTTTGAATTGCTTATTAAATTGATTGGGATTTTCTTATCATCATAGAACAATTATAGTTTATAACCAGACTTCCTGATTGCTGGATCACAAAAGCAATCTTTGCTTTGTTGCGACACAATAATCATTTGAGTTTTAAAAATGTAAATAATTTTCTCAAGTATGAAATATATTAACATACTATAGTAGGAAATAGTCCAGCGGTAGAACCATTGAAAAAGAGCCTGCACGAAATGCTGTGATGGTTTAAAGGCAACATTGGCCCGCTGATTCCTAATCTTGATGATGTAATTTTTGCATCCTTAAGCATTTTGAGATAGGGAAGGGGGTAAATTAACAGGGTCAAATTTGTAAACATTTCATACGGGATTGAAAGGTATACGACATGTTCATCTGATTCTAAGGATTAAAAAAAGGTATAGTTTGCTATAATTAACACAATTACTTTATACATAGTAGGCTTAAAATGGTTCAAGGTCACCCGGGGGGGGGGGGGGGGGAAAAAAAAAAAAAAAAAAAAGAGTAATGTAAAATTAATGTTATGTGATTTATTTGACATTGGGGATTTAATTTAGGGGGAATAGTGCTGAGGCCCACAGTGTATGGGGGATCAGCACTCTGACCTCTGTTCGATATCTTGGCTGATTTGCATAAAGTAAATGTATATTTCCTGTTGTAACATTCTCATACGAACAATTTGAAACTATTTTGAAAGCAATCGGATCAATATAAATGTTTACCCCATGGTGACCTTAAATTATTTTTTCTCTATAATGCAAACACAAAAGGTTGCAGATATAGGAAACTATATATTTTTAATACCAGATGAACAGGTCTATACATCTTTTAACCCTGCAAAAACATTTACGAATACCCCTTCCCTATCTCAAAATGCTCAAGGATAAAAAAGTTGCATCATCAAGATTCGGAATCATTAGGTCATCGTTGCCTATAGAAACTATCAAAACATTTTGTGCAGACTCTTTTGCAAAGGTCACATAGGTCTACTGCAAGTCTAAAATGATATTCTCCAACTCTGAGGTTTATAGTCCTTAGAGCCCATTTTAAAGTTAAGTTTTACAATATATTAAATACTTAGTATAGGATGTGCGAGGGCGAGGTGGCCGAGCGGTCTAAGGCGCTGAACCGTCGGCAGAGTATAAGATCGATCGAGCGGCCCGGGTTCGAGCCCCGCAAGAGTCGGGTTTCTTGGTCATACTCAAATAGTTCCTGTAAGGTCGGAAATTGCATAATTGCACAGCAGTGTGATTATGGAATTTCTCCTCGCTCCCACCCATTGCGTAAAATGTGCAGGTGTATGCAATGGGTGCCCGGCGCCTCATGGTTCGGAGAGTCATGTAAAGCTGTTGGTCCCGTGTGTCAGGGGAGTCATTCCTGAACACGTAAAAAGTTGCAGACCTTATCGAAAAGAGTAGGGGACCATCCCGGGTCTGTTACCTGCACTCATCACTCTAGGTACCAGGGTCCCTTCCTACCCGCACTAGGCCAGCGTGGAAGGGTAGGCCGAAATCCAGCATGGAAACATGTTGAGGCCTTAGTCCAGCAGTGGACTGACAAAAAGGCTGATGATGATGATAGGATGTGCTCCAATACAAAGTGTTTAACTTCGTTGAGAATCTACTTTGGAGTTAGATAATTATTTGGGAGGGTCGTAAATCTCAATAACAAAAGGTACGTCTTGAAGAAAGCGTTGTCATAATGGGTGTTAGGACTTCATGGTGGCAGTATTTTCTATCTATTTGAGGGGTCCAGCCCCCCAAACATTACAAAGAGCACAGTGCTTGAGAATACCGACATTCCGCAAGATGATTTCGTTGAGATTCCCTTTTCCAGAAGAGATGTTTTAGCTATATCTAAAATATCATTTAAATCAATTTTTAATCAAAGTTTGTCTCATCTAGTACTATTTTCATTCTTTTTACGCATGTTCATTATTATTGGTATCCATCAATACATTATTCAAATTTGACGTACATATATTATAAAGTACATTGCCTTACAAGCCAATTATTTCAAATTGATTGAGGACCAGATATCATATAACTTGTTTTGCTGACATGATTATCCCTTTACGATGATGGTCTAGGATAAAATTTCAATTTATATAAGTATATGCTATAAATGAAATTAATGTAACAAATGTTGCATATCATAATTACCAATTATATGTAGAAAATAGTAGCCTTTTGATAATTCTTTTTTGCACACAAGGGTATTCTATAAAATGTAATCTTAACACTTAACGTCATCAGAAACAAATGTTTTCCTTTCAAAACGATCACTTATTGACCAATTCCTGGGTAATATTAAAAAAACCTGATTATTTTATGCATGAAGCTAATATTTTGAATCAGAATGGAGCTAGGCTAACTATACAGCAGATGGTGATGGTATTGACTGGAAGGAGATTCAATCATAATCGCAATTTTAAATGTACCATTGAGACACAGCTTCGCTCTTTAAAAAATTATTTGCTTTTAATGATTTTCTTTTAAATTGGTAGGAAAGAATCCCTCTTGTGTTATTTTGTGGTAATTCACCTGAAACAGTGCCTCATTTATTTACTGAATGTGAGAAGGTCAGACCAATCAGGGCCCACTCTGAAAAGAGTGAAAGTTTGAAAAGTAATAAACTAGGAACAAATTAATTATAGTTAAAAATGTACGTCCCTGATGCTAGTTTTTAACACCCCCGTTGCAAATGGCCTGATCCAAGGGTTCTCACCACTTGTAACTTTTTTAAACCATGGTACAAGTAAATTGTGATATTAGGGAACATTTCAAATTTCAAGATGATTTCAACACAAAAATCTGAAAAAAAACCCCGAAATTGTCCGGAAAACATATACAATATTGTACTACGTGCTATAGTTTCGTTATACAGCGTCACATATACATGTAGGGAATGGTGCCATAGGTTTATATCAGCATTATCAGTATGCGATGCACATGAATATTAAATAGTGCAATAAGTTTATTCATTGTATGACATCAAGGGAAAGTGTTTTTCAATGTAAAATAAACGGTAGAAATCTGTTTACATTTTTAACTTATTTTCAATGTAAATTTGTACTTGTATAGATCTTTATATTATTAGCATGATTTTATTACAGTGACGGTTTTGTAATTTACTCCGATTTGAGGGTCAAATGCGAAGATAGGTAAATCCACACTCGAAAATATATGTATAGAAAATAACCAAACTAAAAAATACTATTCATGAAAAGGATTTAAAACAATGACATTCATAAAACGTACACTAAAAAATAATTTGAGGAATCTACTAACTAGTGAATATCCGTCCTTAAGAGTGGCTAAAGGGCCCACACCGAAAAGAGTGACATTTCACACCTTTCCAAAAACACATTTGGGATCAAATTTTCTGGATAATTTACAAAATGATAAAATTTGATTATTATTTTTAATTATCAAGAGTAAATTTGCTATGATTATCGACTGATAAACTAAGTTTTCAGAGAGAAAAACCCTGTTTATCGTTGATATAGCTCAAAACGTTTGAATCGGTATTAGGCTTACCCATAATAAATTGACTACGTTTACTCAAAATTAATTTGTGGGAATTCCATGTATGTGTTTAAGTTGGCTATATTTTAAGCAAACGTTTCTCAAATAATAGAAACAAGGACACAATGGCCTTATCTTTCAAAAATATTTTGCTGGCATCTACTTAATAAAATTACTTTCTAATTGCAAACGAGTGACAATTCATCCTTTCAGAGTAATTACAGGGCCCACAAGAGTGAAATTGCTCATTTTGGTTCATTTTTTTTCTTGATAATTTCCAAAATTATAAGATTTTATTATTTTTAATTATCAAGAGTAAATTTGACAAACATATAATTCGAAAGGTTTGAAATGTAACTTTTTTTTTTAAATCGGGCCCAATAGCCGCTCTTAAAGAGTGAAATTCACTCTTTCGCATTTAAAGAGTAAGTGTAATCGGATTGTACCTAGTTTCTGTAAGTCATTACTATGAGTAATATTTTAAGTTACCACTCATCATGTATATGAGTTTAGGTATACTAAAAACCAAACTTTATCAGCCTGACAAACAAGTCCAGATGGTGCCCATTTGACTAACTCGCGAAATCGGTTCTCCTTCTGGACTATGCTGGCCGTTTACCTCTTTCACTCTTACATTACCTCTACTTAAAGGAAATATGTCATGATTCTGAATATTTGGAAAATTTGGTATGGATGGAAAGCTCAAGTAACGTAGATTACATATAAATCAAAATAAGTTGAAAATTGTCCACATTTGTTGAGTATTTTGCCCTTTTAATTTTCCACCCAATAGCTTACTCGAAAAAGATTCCGACAAATCCACATCGTAGGCAAATGGTGACGTCAAAGTGATGACCTTCCATAATTTACGTCGTTGTGACCATCATATCGCAGTGTTGCCACTTAATAATAATTAAAACACAACGAAATGAAACAAAATATGTCATTCTGTAACTTATTTTTCTAATTTTATTATTACTTTCATTAATCCATCAAATATTACAGTGTCAGCAATAACAATTCGAGTCAACACGATGTTTTGGTCATCACTTTGACGTCACGAGGAGAGCAAAATTGGGCGCTTTTGATCAATGAAGCCGTGGCGAAAAATCCGCCCGTTTTCTTCGTATGTCAAAAAAGCAAAAATTAAAATGCCTCTATTTTGTTAATTTTACATCAAATTGTATTATTTTTTCGGGAATTCGTGATGTATGTACATATATTTTATGAATGTAAGTCAAACTGAGCTTGACAAAAATCTTGACATATTTCCTTTAATTACTTATACACATATACGACTTGAACAACACCTATATTACATTACATTTTTTTTGTCACCATCGTACGGACCATAATAACAACGCTTGTAATTCAATAAATTAAGTTTTTCCGACGATAACTCGGCTTTTCTGGTGAAAAGTGAAGATATTAGTTTATAGAGAAAACTATGATTATCGACTGATAAAGTAAGTTTTCAAGGAGGAAAACCTTGTTTTTCTCAGAGAGTAAGTGTAATCGGATTTCACCTTACGTTATTACTTATCATGTATGAGTTGAGGTACACTCAAAAACCAAAACTGATCAATCTAACAAACATGTCCAGACGGTGCCCATTTGACTAACTTGCAACATTGGTTACTCCTTCTGGACTGTGTTAACATTTTAACCCCTTTCAAGGTCCCAGGAAATGCAAATAGAATTGATGTGGTTTGTATCAAGTCTACAAGGAGGGACTAGAAAGCATTCAATATTTGGGTTGATGATGACATCATTAGTGAAACTATTGATTTTTCAGAGAGTAATAGAAAATTCCAGGTGACTGGTGTGAATCTATTCATGACACTGACTGAAAATCAATAGTTTCACTAATGATGTCACTGGTAGTGTATTCTTTTTTTCTGGCTCTGTTTATTGGAATGGAATGTCACGTAAAGATTTGGAGTAGGTTTATCATCTTCATTTCCTGGGACCTTTAACTCTTACATTACTTCTACTTTAAATATACACCTTATTCTACACATATAATACATTGCACAACACAGATATTACATCTATTACATTTTTGTTTTTGTCACCATCGTACGTACCATAATAACAATCTGTATTACAAAGCATACGAATATGACAAGCCAAGTGCTTGTAATTCGATAAATTAACTTTTTCGATGATTACTCGGTTTTTCTGGTGAAAACTGAAGTTTTATCGAGAAAACTGTGATTATCGACTGACAAACCAAATTTTGTGGAAAACCAGGTTTTCAGACAGGAAAAACAATGTTTTTCAAGTAGTTTAACTGAGTTTATCGTTGATAATAGTTCAAAACGTTTGAATCAGTATTAAGCCTACTCATAATTTCACTACATTTACTCAAAATTGAAAACCTTATTGCACACATATTTATATTTAGTAAGTTCACAAAGATATTATCAGGTTATTGTTAATCATAAAGTTGTTAGAACTCAATTTATATTATAAGTTGGTTATTTTTTTAAGTTGACGTTACTCCAATGATAGGAACAAGGACTGTTTAAACTCATTTGTATTCAGTAGCCACAGAAAGTCTTAATTTGTAAGGACTTTATTTGATTAAGTTGGACAAAGTCAAACTCTTTGCGATATCACTGAAAATGTATAGCTTCACCTGCTCAAAATGGTAATCTAATCTTTATGATTGCACTTTAACTAAGTACTGGAAAACTTACCATCACGTTGGTCCAACATAATTATAGGATTTATAGTTAATTCAAAATATAATATAGAAAATACTTGATTTTCACTAGTTCTGTTCACTTAATTGAAATTATTATGAGTATATTTTGCACGCATTTTGATTACGTACTTCCATGACGTAAGTGATGTGTTCAAACATTTTTTTTACTACGGTAAGTCGAACTATTTGCTTAGTATTATTTGAAATGATTTGCCTGATTTACTCGAAATGTGAAGTTAATAATTATTGTACTCAATTATATTAAGACGAACAAATCATATCGATTGCTGCAGTTCAAAATTTACAATGTAGAAACTGCTAATTTTTCTTCAATCCCTTTTACTCAATGAATTGACAGTTGAAAATCAGTTAAACTTATAACAATGTTAAAATATTTCTTAATCGAGTCTTAATACCTTTGAGTATTCACAAATAATAATTTTAAGCTCACAGAGGCCCCCTTGTTTGCCGACATTCAATAATTAATTTGTGGGTATTATTTTGAAATGGTACACTTTAAGTCAGGGGACAGAAACATTTATTGACATGAGGAGCATCTGATGCACCCTATCCATATGCTCCTCCTCTCTATTTCCAAACTGATAAAGCATTCCTTTCCCAATTTAAAAAAACAGTACAACTTGTCAACGCGTCTGCTACAACCCTTTACAGACCTACTTGAAACATTTAATTTTTCAATATTGAGTTATGGCCGGAAGGTTAATCACACAGCCTAGGTCGTCTTAAAGTTATCTTTATCTATCTTCGTCGTGAAGTACGTCCATTGACGCGCGACTGGGTTTTACAGGTCCCGAATTCCAATAGAATGATGTGGTTTGTGTCAATTCTACAATGAGGGACCAAAAAGCATTCATTATTTTGGTTGGTGATGAACATCATTATGAAACTAGTGATTTCAGAGAGTAATAATTCCAGGTGACTGTGTGAACTCATGCATGACACTGACTGAAACTGAATCAATAGTTTCACTAATGATTTCCTGGTAGTGTATCTTTTTTTCTGGCCCTGTTTTATGGAATGGAAAATGTTACGAAAGATTTGTACTAGTTTTATCAATTATCATTTCCTGGGACCTTTAAAATCCATGCCCCAGCATGTCATTACCTTTATCCTCATCCGTCGCCAGTTTAAATGCTTGCGTTATAATTATGGGTTATAAGTATCATTCCAGTAAACCATCATCACGAGTACGTGCTAATTGCTAGTATTACAGATCTGTTCTAACCTTCGTGGTCTAAACGTTTAATAATGATACTTCAAACTTGGTCTGATAATTTATTATCAATTAATTATCAATGCCAACAATCTATCCTTGTTACGAATCGCGCCAGTGTCACTATACATCACTACTTGGAGATAAAAGATAGGATTTGTTGTTTGCCTATCTAATATCGTGTTATATGGATGGGCATCCAATATTTTGAAGTATGGAATTCCGGCGCGTAACACTTGCGAACTACGCACTAATAATTATCGTCTCATATTAGATGTTAATCAACTAATGATAGTGTGTTTTCCGTACTAAACCCCGGCCCAATGAATAAGAATAACTCGCTATGCGACGAAAAAGACAACCCTGTTTTACGGGCGAGCGGACCGTTCGAGTATGGTCGGTCGTTCAGGCGAATTTTTTTTCTTTTTCTTTTTTCTTTTTTGTTTTTCTTTTCGGAGCTCAAAATTGGCCTAAAATACCCCAAAATCTGAAAAAATCAAGAGAAAAACTGACAATTCTTCCAACAATTTCTTAAAAATCTTTGCCAAAATTGATAAATTTGGGCTAAAAACCACAAAACCGGCTGATTTTATATTAGATTTAGAAAACTAAAAAAAAATCTGCAAAACTGAAGAATCAGGGTTCCGTTCGGTCCCGTAAAACAGGGTTTTTTTATTTTCGTCGCCTATCAAAAGAGAGTGAATTTCACTCGTATAGAGTGTCCTACAGGCCCACTCTGCCAAGAGGGACATTTCACATACCCTTCAGGAATATGTCCTTTAGTCAAATTTACTCTTGATAAATTTAAAAAGTAATAAAGTTGTATTATTTGGTAAATGATCAATAGAAAATTTGATCCAAAAATTCTTTGAAAGTGTGAAATATCACTCCTTTTTTGGAGTGGGCCTTGTGGTCACTCTATAAGAGTGAAATTCACTCTTTTGCTTTAGAGAGTAAGCGTAGCTCTGTGAAAGGCTCATATCCATTGCATTACTCCTGAATATCTTAAACATATAACTATTTGGTAAATGGCAATTATTGGTAGGTCTCTTCAGAAGACTGAAATATTTGAGTTAGTTTCCTAAAGACAACATGCTGAAATGTAGAAATGGAATAAAAGACAAGATTTTCGATTTTATTCTGGCACCTTGCAAACAAGTCAATTACTAATGGTGTTAAATAAAAGAATCATTCAAATGACCACTTGAAGGCTTGTGCACGCCTCATCATGACACAATCAAGGGCAATGTGTTGTCGGATCTGGTGTTGTTAATGTTAATGGTGGGCAATTTTTTTCATTAAATATCGTGTGTGGTGTAATTAAATTGTTTCAGAAAGAAGCACTCGAAGTGTATGACGGATTATAACTTCGTTCTAGTGCATCCTCAAAGACTTCTTACGTGTCCAACACTGGGGTTCTCAAATATGAATCCAGCCAGAGATGGGTACAAACGTCTGCTGCTTTCACTGAATTCCGCAAGGTCCTGTTTGTGCATTGTTGCTTTCGCAAGCCAGTGGCAGACTAAGAGGTGTTCCATTGTCTGTGGTCTGTGCCACAACCACAGGTAGTACCTGATCTGCTTCCAATAGCCCCACTTCTGCAAGGAAACCTTAGATCGGCCGTTCTCAAGATAACACGCACTTGAGCATGGTTCTGTGTTCCTAGTGCCGGTGTTCTACTTGAGAACACAGAATCATGCTCGCGTGCGGTTATCTTGGCGAATGCACTGACTTCAGATCATTATCCTTATCTTTAAAGGATGCCCCGATTCAAAGTTTTTATCTTGGTGGAATGACCTTGACCCCCAACCTGTAATCCTGTTTGTGTGTCTTGAGTTGTGTAATGGGAAATGGGTATGTTGTGATAGTGATTGGGTGTTCAGGAGGGGTTTCACGTTCGGGGATGGCTATATACTATGTATATTTGTATTATGTTCTGATTTTGTTTTTCCTCTTGAACCTTTTTAGTTTATTGTTTACCACAAGACTAATCACGCTCTCGTTTTATGTGGTATCCACATGTCCTCCACATCCTTATTTTTTCTTTGTAATGAATTACGGTACCTACTTTATGTTTATATTGATTTGGAGATGGAATAATTGATTGATTGAAGCCCCATCTGTAAGTTTCGCGTTGAGATAAGCCTAGGTTACAATATACTCATCCTCAAAGACACAGTTCAGTGGGTTTTACTTGTTACATGCATTGACATAATCTGACCTTGTGTGCTCCGGGGCACCATATATATCATACCTCAAAACCAGGGGTTATTTTCTAATACACTTGTGAAATGGAAGTTACTGAACTGTGGCCATGGGAGTTTGAGACACAACTCTAGTCCCTCATAGTGTATATTTCAATCGGTTGTGATGTGAGAGCTAAACACGTAAGTTTTGTAGGCCCCATTGAGGCACAATTTGGGCATTTTTTCGCTCAACCCTCCCAAAAAACATCTTTAAGCCCTAAGATTTCACACCATTAATGACCCCTTCCGGTAAAATCTGCTGGGGATGAGGTTATTAGCGATCGGTGCCATGGTCATTTAAAACGTGGGTCTATGGTGTCGACATTGCTGTAGCGAGGGTTGAGACGCGCATGACTTTGGGTAAACTTATATCGCCCTAAGGGTTTTTGTTTCTTCTTCTCCTTTGTTTTCATTTTTTTTTTTTTTTGGCGTTTTCAATCATCAACAATGCACTCTTCGTGAATAATGACGTTAAAAGATCGTCCAATTCCATTGTTGGGTTGGCGTACAGGTTTGCGACGTCTGTTGATACCAAGATACAATTTCCCGTCTCCAGGTACTTTGATATGATATGTGAGGTAGGTTCTTGAGATCTTAGATTCTCGTTCTTTCCATATGGATTGCCAATAAGCAGGTGAACAATTGCCATCTGGAATGTCCTATGGAAGTAAACAAAAGAAAACAATCGATATTATTAAAGATTACAAACCTTTTGGGACCCAAATCTAACATTTCTATTTTTATTTACAATATATAAAACCATGATGATAACTAGTTTGCTTCTCACTCTTAGCATTATCATTATTTAGGAGCTTACATTCTAAATTGAATAGGCAATCATATCATTTGGTTCATAAAGCGGGCTCATATTTTAAGAGTTGATTTGTTTGTTTGAAATCACATCTTCCCGCTGTTGGACGTCAATATATCGGGCGTCACCGTTCTTCATTCGGTGTATTGCAAACGGGTTCAGCTCAATTTACGGCGGTCCGGTAAGTATTTCCCACGGTCTAGTCTGTGTCACAGACTGCGAAAGATATGATGAAAATTGGTACTGCGCGAGAGATTAACGTTATCAGTGGCTCATAGAGAATGTGTGTAAATGCAACTAAATCTCAAATATCTCCGAAAAACAAAGGAGTTCTGTGAATGTTTTTGCATCAGAGGGCCCGTTACTTTGTTTTGTTTTGAATATGTATCGTAGTTGGGTCTGAACCTATAGAACCTAGCGAGAAAATTGAACACTTTTATCGGGTACTTCGGTGCTCACAAACACGAAAAGTGAACACGCAATCGCTACGGCCGTATCCATTTTTCCCACAAATTTTTCAATTTTAGAAACAGGATTACGTACTTACCGGACCGCCGTGAGCTCAATTTAGGAGGTAAAGATATTGCAACGGTATGTATCTGACATGAGGTATGTTTTTAAAAGCTTTACAGAAGATTATGTTTGTAGGTAGGGGATAGTTCATCCAAAGCGAGGAGCTGCAAATAGTATATGATCTGTCACAAAAGTGCAAATATAAAAGAAGCTTCAATTCGAGAACAAAAAACTGGACGAATCAAGCGTCGTACATATTATTTGATTGTTGACACATTTATAAAACAGTCGTAAAAAGTTTTGAGCGATAGGAAGTCAGTGATGTTCCTCCAAAAACGGGTGTACGCAAGATTTGTCGGAGAGTGTGAGGATGCCAACAGCAGTTGTTCAGAATTTTCTGGAGAGGATGAAGTTGGTTAGCTGGGAGTCTATAAAGAAGGCGTCTTGTGGTGTTGTCGTCAAGGAATGGTATAAATGAATGAATATCTCTTCAGTTGCATCACGACTAATATATAATTAAATAAAAGAACCAACAAGGTGTGCACTGCGCCGGTTTCTAACCACAACCAGTGTATTGCCTAACAGTAACACAACAACAACAACATTTTTAATTTTGTTTCAATAAATTGAAGAAAAGTTTGAAAAAACGAACCATTGCTATACCACAATTGGCAGTGAAAAAAGGGTCATGTATACCAGAAGGCTGCAAATGACACCGATGTCTGTGCACATCCTGTATGGTCATTTGTGTTGAGAACCCCCGGGTCAACTTCGCCCGCGCGGCCCTATAGGATATAAAGGGGCAGGACCTCGCCAGCCCAACGGATTAGAATTGAAAAAAAAAAGTGAATAGATAATAAGTAAGCTGTTGAATTTTAAACTTACATCGGTTAAATTAAAATATAAGTCTAAAGCAAACATTATGATCAGAAGCAGGCAGCACAAGTCTTAATCACGTGATTGACCTTCGCTATCAAGACCAACTGGTCACACGAACATCACGTATCTCGGTGGTCTTTTGAAGTCTAAATCCGGTAATTGTCAGACTCCTTGGATTTATTACCACTTTTGATGACAAGGCGTTTTCACTTTCTGGAATTTTTACGGGTTGTTGCGAAATACACGTCATTTCTCCCACATGGATTGTACGGTAACGCGTAACGGTTTAGCAACGTCCACGATTAAATTGCCCGGTTAAATTGGGTGTTTCAGCACATAAGGGTATTATTTTTGTTACTAATGATTGTTCACTTTACACTGTTGCTCATAAACCGTTTTAATAATTTTTCAGACCAATCTTAGAAGTATTTCTATTTGAACGCCCTCAGTAATTATATTTGAGTAGGTAAATGATTTCATAAGGAGGTCCCACTGACCAAGTTAAGGAATCCATGCTAATTTTGAAATTATCGTAAGAACGCCTTTTATTGGGAGCCTATATATAAAATGCCAGACGTCCGTTGCTTGTTACTTTTCCCTGCTTCAAGCCTGTGTACAAGGAGCCATTTTTTCAGAGTTGGTTGGACCTTAACAACAAAAAAATAACACAGAGGTCCCTAGCTTATGCCTCGTCCAACGGCCTGTCAATACGGCGAACAGTCTTTGCACTCCGACGGGAAGGATTCAAACAAGCCAAAGTCGGATGATTCCCTCGAGATATCTGTAAATTCCTCAGACATCATCGAGGTCATTTGAGGCCACGAAAACTCCAGGACGACCACGATTGACTACCAGACGAGATTGATCTCCAAAACTGCTCAATCTGTGCCGTAGAGCACAGAAAATACCAAAGAGCCGTCTTCGTTGTTTGCGGAGAAGGACACTATGGAATCATTTCCCGCCAACTGTAATCTGAGATTGCTTCAATGTTTACCGATGCAAACGAAGCCCACCTGTCCACGCCAAACCGATTTACCACAAAACTCGCTGGGCTAGGGAGGCAAGAAGCTTACAGCCGCGACATGGCGAACGAATGTTGTGTTTATGGACGAGGAGCCGCTACATCCTTGATCACAAATTATGGGGGGGAAAATTGCCCCCTGCCCCCCCCCCCCCGCTGGCGCCGCCAACTGGATGGAAGACAAATGGTTCGTCGATTTCGTGGTGAGCACCTCCAAGATGATCGTTTTCAGGAATCGAACTCAAGATGGTGGAGACTCAGTGATGTATGGGCTGGTATTATTATGGAGGGAAAACGTCCTGGTGGTGCCAGATGGAACATGACGCCGGCGTGTGTACCTGGACATTCTGGATAACCACGCCATGTGCAAGAGGGTTTATGCAAACAATTTTCAACGCTGCAAGACGACAAAACGCCACGCCGCACAGGGCGCTGTAGTAGACAATTTCCTGGGGCAGAGAGGGGGTGGAGCAGATACCATGGGCACTGATTGCTACCCTTGAATTTGACCCCTATAGGCTTGCCTTTGCTACTGATTTGACCTCTACGAGCATGCCTGGGATACCTTAGACCGATGCATTAAGACAGGGACAATCTTCCTCAAACTTACAGGAGTTAGGTGGGGAGGGGGTCCCACTGATTAAATTACTCTCCAATAACGGACTGGCCGATTTTATTTTTTTTTATATGAAAAGAAGCGCATTTACAAGGGGGGGGGTCAGACAATTACAAAAACAAGACGAGGGTCCTTTTGAAAAAGGACAATCTCTGCATTTTAGTGACAATTTGTGAAATGAAAACAAACAAATTGAGTTTGTAATCTTATTGTAATGTATACTATGCAAAGATCATTTTAATCATAATTTTTGATCAAACCTTTAGTGTGAAACAAAAGACATTCAGTTGTCATGTTACTTTTTGATACATCTGGTATTATTTTGACGTTAGAAATCGCATTGCATGGAACACCAAACTTCAGGTTACCATACTTCCTTTTAAGGGAACTCTTATCAGTGCAAAGGCCAAATCACTATGTGTAGTAATCGTCATACATGCCTGTACAGAAGTTTGGCCTGTTACAACATGAAATATTACTTGCCTAATGAAAGAGTTCCATGCTATCAGTGTAAAATATAGAATTCCAAACAATGGTAATTTGTACCACAATTGTATATACAACCTTGGAAAGATTATTTTGGATATAAATTGGCTATAGAAGTCCTTCTACAGTTTAATTTGTCAAGCAAAAAATTTTCCAATCTGACCCAACCAATCAGAAACTGTACATAACTACCTTACATGCTTTACAAAGCTTGGTTAGGACTAGGGTCTCATTTAGTGCAAGCGGGGAATGTCACTATCACTAGTGGTTGCAAGTAGGGTGTATATCACTGACCATGGCCATGAATGGAAATATGAGACTCTTGGAACTCAACAGCCAGTTCATAACAGCTGCATGAAGCGTGTAAACAACGGATGGGCTGTATACACACAATAAGAACTGAGTACCACTGCATGAGGGTTGGTCAATCAGGATGATCTTTGCCTGGCAGAAGAAAAATCGAAAAAAATCGACAAGCGTAAAGCGGCAGGCGCGAAAACAAATTTTTGGGGTCCATAGCCCCCCCCCCCCCTTGGCCCTTTAAGTGTTAATTTACCAAACGAAGTTTCATACTCAAAATATTGATACTATACTTTGCTCATTACCTAATAGGCAAATTGATTGACTTTTGTTATCCGTCCACGTACATTCTAAGATAACAGTACCGCTCTTACGGCTTGTGCATCAGTGAGAGCGGAATTTGCGCCTTGGGACTCGTTGTCCAAGGCGGACTGATGCGCCTTTACGACGAAAGATTTCACTTATATGAAACATTTATTGATAAAAATATATTAAAACATTCCGCTTTTGGTTTTAAAGAGACCCTCAGAACCGATACATTTCCAGAAAGAAACATGCTCAAAAATGCCAATTCTTTTTGTAAATTTTATGTTTGTTGTTTGTTTATTTTGACATATTAGCCTACCCAATCCGTATGTAAATCTGTCTGCATAAACGAGTTGATTTGCTATTTGACCGTGTACGACAGGCCTCACGCATCCTTTCACCGCGTTTTTTTTCCCATTCATGCCCCGTTCTTCGGTCGGGATAGCACAAACAACTAATACAAATTTAGAGGGAATTGCGCATCCAACCACTCTTCAGAAAAATCTCCTTGTTTCCAATGATTCCCTCGGTGTCTGTCATTTGACTGGTGGATACTATGTCACGTGTCATAAAATATTGGGCTATTTCCCCAAAATTTCAAATGAGGGAAAACAAGATGTCACCTAAAAAGTTAATATTTCCCCCATCACAGGGGAAATAAGTGGCTTTTTATGGGCTTTTTTCCCTGCATTGGTATCGTGCACCGCCCATTGCCTCACGGTGCTGACCCCGATCAGCGACCCCCGACCTTTGACATCGATCAGATCGTCTGTTGATATTTGGCGTGTTTTCATTTCACCGCTGGGCAATTCCTTGCAATTTTTGACTCAAACTCAAGAGTGTGGGTTAAAACTTGGTTGAAGAAGCAATGGGCATAAAAAAAAAATCCAAGTATGTGTAGATGCTGTTCGAGAAGAAAATTTGTGGGGAGAGAGCCGCGAGCATGGCCATGGATTGAGCCTTGGTCGGTTGGCAGCTGATCTCGAGGGCGTTCCTTGGCAAGTTTTGTTTGAATATCAAATGACAGAACTATTTTATATGTTATTAAAACAAAGATTGACTGCTCTATATTCGTAATGGTGAAATCCCTCCTCGGTGACTGGAGACCGTGGGCCTACTATTTTCCGAGCCGAAGTCACATCGCGGTAGTTATGGTGCACATTTCCCTCATGAGCAACCCGCATATTTGTATAATATTGTGACGGCGGGATGTTTGAACATTTAGCGTAGGGTCAGTAATAAAATCATGGCAGTTTACAAGCACTTGTATCGTTTACGTTCTAAATGAAAACAATGGGGTTTTGGGAAATGACTTTCAATAGGTTGACTATTATTATCACGGAATCAACTTTCTCCCATTCAGGTAATTTTTTTGCTACTAAGTCATGCGAATTACAATAAAAATGGAATCCTACACTTTAGAAAGTTATACCTACATCGCACCCACCACTCAAGCAAAAGCCACAAATTCAAATATTTCCCCAGTCCTCCAGAGAAAATTGGTAGCGCCGCCACTGCCTCAGGCCAAAACAGTAGAGATGGGAGATGAGGAGAAGGAGTAGAATGAGGAGGAGGGGAGGAGGAAGAGATGATGATGATGATGATCGAGGAGGAGGAGGCGCGACTTTTTTTTTCTGATTCGAATATGTAAAAATCAACCAGGGTTGAAAGGGTTAAGCAGGGGACTTAATTACACTGGAAATTCTTTACTTCCCCTCCTGATTCTTTGCATTGTAACATAAGATCAATGCACTTCTCTTCGTTTAGTAGCTTGTGTAAGGTTTTTGTAAAAATCTGCTGGGAATGTCAGTTCTATCACCACACCCGTTCCCCTAGAGGAATATTTACCTCGGGGTTGTATAAACTTTTATTTGCTTCAGACTAGTTGTGGTTATACAATTTTTGCATGCTGGTTCCAGATAAAATAACAGGTCAGTTTGAAATATTCAATCGAACTTGCTCCCATACCCAGTGACTCCTGTCAGACTGTGAGAATGAGAATTTCATTTCATTGCATGAGTGGATGAGAGGGAGTTTAAATTAATACTCATCGGTGTATTTTACTTGAATTGGTTTTTTAATTTGATACTAGTCAAGAGAATAATGTATGACTTTTTTGAAAACGTGTCATATTTTAGAGCGTCCAAGTCGTTTTAGTGGCCGTCGGACGCTAAGGTTAATTGAGAGTCTGACGGATACTAAGTTCTAAGTTTTATGGTCCTTGGAACCCTGGGTTTAAAATGGAGGGTCCCATAGGACTGTTGGTTATAAGTCATTTTTTGTCCGCAGAACTACGGTTTAGTGTCAGGAGTCCGTAGGACACTAAGGTTTAACTCTGAGAGTCCGACGGAACTAAGTTTACGTATAATTGTCCTAGGGACTCATGGTTTAAATTCGAAAACGTCCCATAGGCTGGAGGTTATAATTGGTGTTTGGTCGTCGGAATGTAATTTAAATCTGAGAGTCGCGGATGCGAGTAATATGTTTCATTGTCCGGGGACTCCTGGTTTTAAAATGGAGCGTCCCATAGGACTTTGTGGGATAAGTGTTTTGTCCGCGGACACTAAGGTTTAAGTTAGAGTCCGACGGGACACTACGTTCAGCGTGTTATTGTCCTAGGACCCTGGTTGTAAAATGGAGGTCCCATAGGAATGTGAGAATGAGTTGTTTTGTCCTTCGGACACGAAGGTTTAAGTCTGAAAGTCCTGACGACACTAAGTGAACGTTTCCTTGGACTAGGACTCCTGATTTTAAAATAGAGCGTCCCATAGGGACTTTGTATTGTAAAAATGTTTTTGTCCAGTCGGGACACTTAAGGTTTAATAAGTGTAATTAATGGGTGTTAAATCATTAGAAGTAACATTGCTTCTTCATTCTTCTGTTGAATTCTTTTTGTTGCAGTTCTCAAAGCACTGCCTCCTCAAGTCTGTGCTTCCGGTACCCAGGCAATGCGATGCTACAAGATCAGATCAGCTCTCCATAACCAGCATGATTACAGGGGCAACACAATGTTAAAACCCATCATCTGCCTAAACCTTTGACCTCATTTGCCATACTTGATTCAAGCTCTTCGGTGTGTCTTTATTTGTATGCCACCAAATTCTAGGAGATGCCTGAGCCCATCCTCCTGACATTTTATGTAATTTAGCAATTCTAAACACATACATTAATTAACATTAATTAACAATAGGTTCTACACTGTTAAAAAAATAACCGTGCCTTTACAATGAATACTGTAAAAAAGGTACAGCACATGACTAAATTTAAAGGTGGAACTTTAAATCGAATTCTAGTGAGTATAAACATATTATACACTATTATGAATTTCAATGATATGATTAAGTATTAAATTACAGGACAAAAATCTGCAAATTTTACAGGAATTCTGGCATCCATTCTGCAAACAACCCGGTAAAAAACAGCTTTTACCGCTTACAATTCAAATTTATGTATATTTTACCGTTTGATGTAATGTATAGTATATATTTATTTATGTAATGTAAATTTTACAGTACATGCACCGTAAAAATTGTCGATACTGTATGTCTACTAATCAGAGATTTTTTTTCCACACAGTCAACTTAAGAAATTTTCGCATACCCATACTCGCTAAGATTGATTCCATGGGGGAAGGGTACGTTTATTGTGTACGCCTGCCGTAAGGCAGGAAGAAACATAGGATCACTTTGGCCATGTGTGGTCGTCTCAGATGTTGACGTTGATGATGTTGTCTGTAATGATGTGTCGTTGGTGATTTGTCTGTTGTCAAAAAGGGTTGTCTGTAATATCCGCATACTACGATTGATTTCAACCAAAATTGATTCATAGGTGCAACATGTGATCCCCCATTTGTAGATGAGGTCTACGGCGGTGCGGAAAGTGTGTAGTCTGTGTCACAGACTCCGAAAAATATTATGTAAATTAGTACTGCGCGAGAGATTAACGTTATCAGTCCGTTATAGCAAAATGCATGCAAATGAAACTAAATCTCAAATATCTCCGGAAAACGAAGGGGTTCTATAGAGATTTTTGCATCAGAGGGTCCGTTACTATGTTTTGTTTTAAATACAGTATGTACCGTAATTGGGTCTGAACCTATAGAACCTAGCGAGAAAATTGAACGTTTTTGTCGGGTACTTCGGTGCTCTCAAACACGGAAAAGTGAACACGCAGTCGCTATGGGCCGCATCCCTTTTTCCACAATGCATTTCGGTATTATTCCAGTCTTGAGAATTTTCAAACGCTGGTTTCAATTTACGTTTTCAATTTTAGAAACAGGCTATACGTACTTACCGTACCGCCGTAGATGAGGTCAAAGTTCACATACCAAGGTTAAAGATCATGTGCGGTCAAGTTGTAAGATTGTAAGGTTGAAATTGTAAACTTGACCTTAATTGAAAAGTTGAAGTTCAATTGGAACCAAACTTGGTTTATGGATATTACACGGAAACCATCATTTGTTTATGAGGTCAAAGGTCACACGTCAAGGTCTATCATTTACAAACCGCGACCGCAGACGATACTAGCGGTCCGAAGGCCGCGATGTATTTTTTTTGCTTGGTATTTTTCTATCATCGTAGCTTTTTTTTAAATATGTAAATCTAAACTTAATTACTTGTATAAGATTTAATTGTCTATTTTGTAACTCAATCAGCCATATATCCTCTGGTCCGAGATAATCTGAACTCATAAGCCTTCCTTGGAGGGTGGGCTAATTGTCTGGGTCAGCAGATTTCTCGCCTACCCCTTGAATGATTATTGTCCGTTGTGAACTATTGTTTGTTTGTTTGTTTGTTTGTTTGTTTTTTATTCGGCAAATCGACAAAAGAAAATTACAGATATACAAAACAAAATCAAATAAGCCACTAGCACATACGTACAACAGTCAATTAGCCAGGATAACCCATTAAGTCGGCTGAATTTGCCAACTTATTTCCAATGGGGTCCATGAAAATGACAGAGGCACCTGTGAGCGAGGACAACAATAATGCAAAAAAGCAGAACTAGCAGAAATGAACATGGATTGAAAGTAGAGTAAAGATAGCACATGACCCAAAAAAAATTGCAACAGAAGGTTTTTCGCCATTTTCTTGTAGTTTAAGGTCAGCTTAACAATATATCAAAAGTTGCACAAAATCGAAGTCCCAGAAAGTGTTCAAACTATGACAAACAACAAAATGGCCGCCATCCGCCATTTGAAAAACATAAATCCTCATATCTCAGGCAATGAATGAGCTAAAAGGACAACCAAGATGTCTTTTCCTACTAATTCTAGCATAACCAATCCATTAAAAGCAGTTTTAAGAAGTTGAGATATCATCTTGACCTCTAAATCCAATATGGCCGCCGTCCGCCATGTTGGAAAGTACAAATTCTTGTATCTCTGGTACCGGATGGGCCAAAAGGACAAACAAGATGTCATTTCCTACTAATTCTAGCATTA
>JAMKCH010033656.1:0-15363 GCA_023653785.1 Ophioderma brevispina
TCGATTATTCTGTACAAATGGTTGTATCATGGTATCTTGGTGGCACCAAGATCATCTAAATAAGATAGGACACTCCCCCTATTTTGTACGGCAAACAATGTAATGCTCTACGTCAGCTAATTCATGCCAGATGGCATTAATTCTCAAAGCAGCAAGCAAACCGTGGGTGGTGCCGACCGCGGTTTGTCGAATTTTGAACATCCCTGTTGGCGGAATGCAGGGGAAAAAGGGACAGTTGTTGGATTTCTTAATGAACCACCGCTTATAATGGTGAGGAAACTCACACCATTGTCTTACGAAGTGAAAAAAATGAAAATTTTTTATCATTTCGGTAAATTAGTCAAGCAACCCCACAAAAATAGCCATGTTACTTTTGGAACTTTTGTGCCATTGCTCCACAACGGAAATAGTTTAATTGTGTCGCTTTTACCTACCAGACACTAGGGCCTCCTTCCCCATTGAAGTTTACTTCCATTAACAATATAGCCGGAGTTTCCTATCTTCCTTTTATATCTTTGGGGCACTAACCTGATACTTACCGAGGAGAAACAATAATTTCCTGAAGAGTCAAATCTGCAAAAAGTGGGGAACTTGGACCATAATTCCAGGAACATTTTGTTATTTTTAGGGCAATTTTTGTCCTGTAAATAAAGAATACAACAAGATTGTAAGGAAAATTTTGCAATCATGGAGGGACATTGATTGTATTCCTGGGAAAATTAAAGGCATTTTTACGCACTCTGCAGTAGCTGCTAAGATATTTAAGAGAGATTAAAAATTATTTCCCCAAATGTTTCTCCCATGGTCACCTTGATAGCATACATAATTAATGTGCTGGATTGGTATTCAGCTCTTGAAATCAAATCTCACTCTCACTGTGCACCCAACTAATTGGGGTAAAATTGGGCTCTGTCCCTAGTTCTGAGAACAAATGTTAACCCTGGAACTTCTGCTGTATCATTGAAATGATAATACCTGGAATATTTTTTGCAATTCCTTTGCTAGTACATGAAAGACTACTATGGCCCTATATACAAATTTGTGTGTAATCATTATTAGGGGTCAAAGTGCATTGGCTATAATCTTTGATGCAATGAGCTATTAAATCACAGTTGTTTGAGTCACATTTTCCACATGACGAAACCAGAATAAAACAGAACTACTAATATAGGTTTTTATTCCTACCTTCAAACTCTTCACTGTTAAATTTTATACAAAATTTCATTTCATCATGGGCACAAATATGATTTTTCTTAAAAACTAGTTTAACATGTCTCCTCTATCTATGGAGAATAAGTATATAGTGGCGGCTTAAAAAAGTCAACCAACCAGGGGGCCACAACAAATAATAACCTTTGTAGGCCTGTATGGCAATCTACCATCAGTATTGTATAGATTTTTTTCAGAGTAATAGATCTTGCTGTCCGCCAGAGATGCCACTCTCCCCGTTTTCCGCGGGAGACCCCCGGTTTTTCGTTTGTTCTCCTGTCTCCCGGGTTTGCTAGCAAATCTCCTATTTTCCGTATATTTTAGGAAGAAAATAAATAAATACACACAATAAGTTAAAGGAAAGGGGGCAAATATCTTTTAGATTGAATAACAGAACTTAGATATGAAAGATTTTAATTTAATAATCTGTTAAACTGGTTTCCTCCACAAATCATTTTTTCTCCGACTTTCGATGGTTCACGCACATTAATATTTTGAATTTAACCATTTAACTGTTGTATGCTAAATTATTCTGATGTATTTTAGTTAACTACTTAACTGCAACGGTGCAAATGGATATACCAACAAACAATGCTTGTTAGCGGTTTTGTTTTGAATTTTCCAAGCTTTAAAAGTTCAAGCCTTGATACTTTTCATATACTTAAAAAATTACTCTATTGGACGTATTTCCTCTGAACAGTAACTTAAATGAGGCTTGTCGGACGGACGGCGGGCTGCTCTGCCATTAATTTAAAGAGCTCTATTCATGATGCAGTTCGTATGTGCATAGGTAGCTTAATTTTCAAGTTCATGAGCCTTTAAAGTTTAGACTTACTACTGTACTTAAACAATATTCTCCATGTGTTTGTGTTCAAGTCACCATACTGGCAGTCATCCTAATGGCCCTGTCAGTGGCGAATTAAGGAGAGTTATTCAAAGAGCTCTCTCTGCTGCATGGTCAAATTATGATCCTTCAAATTTATACGTTCCTTCTTCTTTTTCTCCTTTTTCATGTAATATAAAAAAAATTATCAGATGGACTTAGTTTCTCCTGACATTTTCCTAAATGGTGCTTTCGGAAAGCGGAGCTCTGTCCATTTTTTCTGGAAAAGCGTATTTTTAAAGATCTCTGTCTCATGATGCAGTCCATTTGTACATAGGTAGCTTAGTTTAAGTTAATAAGCTTTAACGTTTTCCACCTTTTCTGTACTTTCCGTGGGTCAATACTGATTTTTTGTCTATGGGAATTACTGAAAGCTGTATTCCAAGTTGGCATGTCTGTATTAAGGGCTCCAAAGTGCTTTAAAAGTCAATAGAAATGCAGGAGCTTTGGGGGCTTCACCCCCTCAACACGACAGGGTCGTTGTCCCCTGGACCCTATCTTTTGCCCCCTGGACCCCCGGCCGTGAGGGGCTCGGTCGTGCAAGCGCTCCCTCACAAATCTCTCCCTTTTTAAAAATTCCATGTTGGCATCTCTGTCACAGTCCCTATCAATTGTCAAAATTTGTGTTAAACCTTACCACCACTGCTTAAAATTGCTCTAAATATAATCTGCAATTTCATGTTCAATCAGCTGTGTAATTGTTTGTAATCACTAAAGACTGTACTCAGATATCCAAATTTCCTTTTGACAAATGAAAGATCATACTTTTGTGTGAATCATAATTGGTGTCAAGGCACGTGGACCAATTGAAGGAGCGTAGTGGGTCATTGTTCCAAGGTTAGTCAAAATAGGGTTCGATTGCATATAAACCTTGTAAACGCTGTAAGTAAGTATGGGTGTGTCCATCATTGCATCCATAGGTGTCATGAGACATGATTCAAAAGCAATACAAAAATGGGGTAAAATTGCTATAAAAACCTTGTGTAGGATGATGAAACTTGGTGGGTGTTGGTCTTGCTGACAATTTTAAGGTCATTTTAAGGTCATGTAGGGTCATCCAGGTTCAAATCACTGCACCATGGCTGTATGGTAATCCTGGTGGGTGCCAGTCACCAACATTCTGCTACCAAACATTTGTTCAAGGTCATTTGGGGTCATCCAGGGTCAAATATAAAATGGGTGTAGGTCATGAAACTAGGGTTTCAGCATCAGTGCTGGAATTTGGAAAGTCAATCCAAGGTCATCTGGCGTCATCAGGTCTCAAATCACTAAAAATGGTTGTATGCTCTAAAACATGGGAGTGTAGCCACCTTTGGATATCAAACATTTCAAAGGTCATTTCAAGGTATGTTCTTTTCTCCTTTACAACTGCGACGGAAAGGGGACCTTGGTGGTTCAAGAACGGCCTTGTTATGATGTCACTTGTTGGAAGGGGTTGAAGAGCATTGCGAGGGCTTGCAGGGTATTTATATGGTCCGGGCGCAACAGGCGGTCCTTGCGTACAACATGGTCAAACAATATTCTTTAAAAAAAAAAAATTTAACCCCAGGGGCAAGACAAGCCAGATTAATACCCAAAATTGGGCCCTTTGTTGTGAGCTATGGGGATAGAGTTCAACAATGGAGTTATGTTTTAGAGTATTTTTTGGTGAGTTATTGGTTGAAGTCATGTAGAGTTGTTTAATTTTTTAGTTATTTTTTAAAAACATTGTTATTTTTTTTTTTTTTGGGGGGGTGTTTATGGAGTAATGGTGTTGTGTTGATTTATAATCCCCCCTCTTAAAAAGTAGGGGATATTGCACGCATATTTCCTTCTTGTGTCTGTGTGTGTTGTGTTCATTTGTTGATGATTTGTTGCTGTAATCGTATTGTACACTCTACGGTGCAATGCAAAACATTTCTTTGCTACTGATCGCCCATATGGCTGCATCGTTTTGTGAATTCAACTAAGTGCATAATATAGCAGGTTAGGTACGCAAAATGCTAATTAAAGGACTTTCCTGAATTGTTCACAATTAACTTGCCAGTAATCTGAAGTTCCATAAAGCATATAATAATGTAACTTGGTGGTAGAAGTGGGTTGTGGAGTTCTCGACTCGACCTGTAATTCCATTTGGGCATAGAATATGCAATTGGTATGTTCATGAGTCTAATATGCATAATTGCATATTTAGAAACAATACTTCTGATCTGCAAATTCTTTCCCTGCTCCCTACTAAGCAAGTGTGGGTGTCCCTCTTCACAACATAGATGTATCTCAAGTAGATGTATTCTCCCTTGGGGAATCTTGACCCCCCCCCTCTTGCTCCCCTGAAAAATTAGTGATTGACATAGGCCATATACTCTATAATAAATTTTAATATTTGTCTTGCTCCTGTAAAATATACAGTATTGTTACTAATAAACGCCCCGGGGCGGTGCATTTTTTCAAAGGGTTACATCAAAATGTCAATCCCAAAATCCCGCAAAAATCCCCTTACACAAGCTTATTTTCGCATGATTACTCAATATACAAACGACGAGCGGGGGATCTGTTTCCCCCCCCCCCCCCCCCCCCCCCCCCCCCCCCCCCCACCCCCCCCCCCCCCCCCCCCCCCCCCCCCCCCCCCCCCCCCCCCCTCGCCCCTCTAGAGGTCAAAGTTCCATACTAATTAAAACATATTACACTGTGCACACCAGCGATTATGATACAGATTACGACGTCCCTGGCCCTTGAATTCATGTGATTTAGTAAGCATAACTCATTTTCTGAATTGGTTTTATCCAAATCGTAGGGGCGTTTTATTAGAGCAGGGGCGTTTATTATGAACAACACGGTAATGTTGCCCCCTCTGCGTCCCCCCCCCCCCCCCCCCCCCCGAACAAAAGCTGGTTATGCCACTGCAGTGTCCTACTTCAAGTACTATATCCTTAATTCACAGGAGTGGTAGTCGAATCTAAATTTAATCTGATGTAATTTAAGTGGTCACTTTTTAGTGATCGTGCATTCGGCAGGGACATATATTATGTAAATCAAGTTTTGCCTTTGTACATGTTTTCTTTGTTTAATAAAACATAAATGAAGGAGTTGTTAATACCAAGATTCAAAAATGTTGTTTGTTTTGGTTTCTCTTTTAGGTTTTGTCATGCGTTGGGGTGGATCTCTGAAGGAGCATGCTGATGCCCAGGACGATTCTGCCAAAATGTGGATTCTTTGTACAAGCATGTAGGGGGTGTTTCATACGATCCACCCTGTAACATGCGGCAAGCTTTAAATAAATCAGTTATCGTCTGAATTTTTATTTGTGTCGCAAGAAATATACCCGTAACCACTCGGGTAAGCCCCCTTAGGTATCAAAGGCCACCCCCAATTTTTTAAAGAAAATACAGGAGCTAGAATACACTCGGGTATAAGCCCAGGTGGTAATGTTAGCATTCAGAAAACAATGTGGCATAATTTACACACCAAACACATTTCAACTTGAAACTATTCTATAGAGTCATCAAGTAGGGCCTAATGCATTGGGATGGTTTGTTTACTCTAGTAGATTCCAACCATCGTGTCACCTCTAGTACTTTTCTGAAGGTATTGGGCATGGAAGGAGGGGCATGTGCAGCGGGGGCAAATTTAAATTCGGTGGCTAAATCTATTGCAACAAGAGTCCGATTAGCGGAGAAAAATCAATGCTCTGCTTAAAGAATGCATTCTAGTCAACGTAAGCGCATTTTAGCTATCATTAACTCTTCCAAAACATTCTGAGTAATCGGATTCGTCATGTAAACAGGTGAGTGAATGTTAATACCTTTTGCGCGCCTTCGGGACTGTGTTTTGGATACGAAGGAACATGTAAAAATGATGTTGGTCAACATGAAAGACCAGATTATCCGTTCATTCATGAAACAGGTGAATCGGGCTCATATTGTTTTCTGCCTCCTCTCCCAACTAATCGACGCTGTCCCAGACTGTACCCTCTGGTGACACGATTGGTTGAATCTTCTATAGAATTACTTTGAGGAAAGGTGATTGTAGAACATAAGATTTGAACTTCTGCTACAACAAAAGTTGTACATAAAATGGTATCGGGTGAATAATAGCTCTCGAATGATTATTGCAATGTTGAATCTGATTTGCTCCCAAGTTAGCCCCTCCATGGGTATAAGGCCACCCCAGTTTTGACAAGTAAACTCGTTTTAGGGGGGTGGGCTATACCCGAGTGCTTACGGTAATAATTTTTCGTAATTGTAGGGGTAGGCTACGAATACACCTTTGACACAACAATTTAGCAAACTTCAGAAGTTGCTAATACTGTGGTACATGTAATATTTACAATCTAAGTACTTTGCCCTCCTTATCTCTCTATGGATCTGTATTTGTATTCCATCAACAAGAAACATTGTCTATTTGTATATCACTTTGGTCAACAATATTTTTTATTTTGTATATTGTTATGAAGGGCCATAACGTAACATTTGCATTTGATTGAAAACCCCAACATACAATGGACGTACTTTACATACCAATATAAGCATAGCCACGAAAAGGGGTGCTGCTAACTTCCGCGACCACTAAATTATTTCGAAAGTAACATTTCTACCTGAAAATTGCCTACAAAATATGCCCTTCTGGTTGATATAACAAATATTTTTAAATGCAGCATGATTAGTCGTGGTAGCGATAGAGGGGTAGCACTTGTACCGGTAACAGTAAAATTTAACACATGAAAAAGATTTCACAAAAAAAAAATCTGAATAGATGAGGAAGTATATGAAATTTCACAATACAATCCTTGGCAACATGCTTTTGAAAATATCAATGCTGAATTATCAAATGACACCTTCATATGAAAAGGAGGGTGGCCTGATTTAAGTAGATTAAGTTTTTCATCTTGATAAGAATGGACTTCACCCCAAAACTGGCATCTGTAAATGTTGCACGATATTTCATCCATTGGATGTGCGACCTAAAAAAATCGGGATTGTAAGCCATAGGACATGCTTTTTAAAATGTAAGATTGGTCTTTTGACCAAATGGGCACATTTTGGGACGACTGCCAAGCCAACTCTTTAGCCTAAAATTTTACAGGGTAAAGGGAAACAATAGTAGCTTTCTTGTTGATACCAAAATTTGGACCACTTCCGGTTAAAAATTTGGGTCCTGGGGACGAGGCATATTAGCAATCTGTCCTGGACTTTAAATATTGACGATGGGAGATAAGTCAGTAAGAAGTTCTTTTAAAATTTGGCTTTAGAGGACATTTTTTTGTTCCCTTGTGTTTCATAAACGAGTGGTTTATATGGGCGAAAATCTTCATTTACCTTATTTATTTAATATTATATCTGGCAGTATGTGGACCGCATCAATATTATGACCTGTAATATGGGCTGTCGAAAGCAACTCCTCTTCGCGACAGCCCATCATACAAAATCTCAAAATTTTTCATAAATATTCATTAATATTCATACTTTTTTGTTATCCTAAGTGGAAGTAAAGTGCCAATTAAAGGGTGGCATTATGGACCAAGGAAGAAGTCCACAATGCCAAAAAAGATGAATAAAGAATGTACACCTTAAAGTGACAGGAGGGATTTTTTTAGGATAAGATTCTCTCAAATTGCACAGGATCGATTGTAGTCCACCTATCAATAACGTTTCGAAGGTGTATGGACAAACAAGTACAAAAGAAAACAGCAAACCTTGTTGAACTTGTCTGCCTAACGTGAGTGGCCCCATAGAACACCGTGCTTGACTCGTCTGTCGTGCACGACAGAAAGTACTAAATCATCACCCCCCCCCCCCCCCCCTTATTATTACATAAAGACGGCGTATTCGGTATTCCTTTCAGGTGTGTTTTCATACATTGGTAAGCATTCCAAAGTGCAAAAAAAAACGGGATCGAAAAAAATTGGGGGCACTTCTTTCGGAAATCTATGTCTCTTTTAAAGGCCGACTTGGAGATTTCCGATGAGGGCACCCTTAGTTTTCTAACAAATCATGTTTTGCATGTACTTACGTTGTCCACATACTATCAATGTGTGAAATAGCTAGCTCAAATGGCGCCCTTCATATAGGAAAATCACGACCTTTGTATTAAATCGGATCCGGAATTTTTATTTTGCATAGTCTCATATGGGACTGCTATATTACACATACAGGTTGCTCTCATGAAAAAAAATATGTTCATCTCAAACTTTGGAATTGGAGTATTTAGGGGACTCTTGTTAGTTCAAGTTGGCTATTTTGAAGTTATTAACAAAAAAGTTTTTATTTTCAAAATCTTGTTGAGTCGGCCTTTAACAACAACACAGATTTTGTAGTCTTAACTACACACACAGACACGTAAAAAAATCTACCCACCACCCATACTATATACTTTATGTGTTGGTAAATGATGGTTTTAATACTTTGTAAAGTACTTTTTCAAGTTTGTATTTGCTTGAAAGTAATGATCAAATAAAGGTTACATATATCGAAAGGGCTAAATGTACCAAAGTGTCCCTATGTTTGCGTGCGATCTGTTTACCACCAAACCAGCTCCCAGTACGGTTTCCCTCATAACCTCAAAGGGCACCTACATTCGTGGAATATAGTGAGTGCGAGAGCCAAGAACCATAAAATCAATAACAAAAATTTAAGAAATGGCAACAGGTTCCATTGTTTACAGATGCCTTCCATGGTTTCAGTAGTGCCAAGGGGGTGAACCAACTTTTGGCTTTTCAACTATAAGCCCCAATTTGGGCTTTTGACCTCATATTACCTTACCATGCGACCTTGACTCTGCTGGTGTGGTCAATTTCACAAAAGATTCTCCCAAAACGGCACCCTCATTTTGAGGATATTCCCCCTTAAGTAACAAAGTAACTGTTGCTGAACAAGAGAACATTTTTCAACTGATTAAAATTATAAAAAAATGCTAAACTGCAATATACCCTAATTTGTCCAGGTTGCATTAACCACATGGGTGATTCGTCCTTCAGGCTGTTTCTTGATTCAAGAGTTTTTTATTTTCAAAATTTTCAAAACTCGAATTAATTTCGGCCTGATTCTCAGGGCTAGAAAACAAAAGAAATTTCCTACCGGGAACACAAAATATTCCTTCAGTTCTTATGTATTCTTTATTTACATGAATAAAATTCCCTCCAAATAGGAAAAATTCCCAGGAACCCGGTTATAGTTCCCTGCACCTTTTTCAGACTTGTTAATTCTATGCATGTTAGGTCAATTTGTAAATTGTTTTTCAGGATTTCTTTACCAACTCAGGATTTTTTTCACAAAAAATTGATCACACCCTCTGGGTGGTAACATCTCAATATCATCTTGCCACCCAGACAACCCCAAGGCCAGGAGGTTAAGATTGGCATATCTCTAAAGCCTGATGGACGTTTCTTGTTATAGAGTGCGAGTCAAAAGCATAGGACAGTGATTTTGGGGATTTTTTGAATATTTTATCAAAAAACTAATTGAGCTTGAAAAAAACGTTTAAGATATTCGAAACCAAGCTTTTCTGCCGAATCATTACTGAAAAAAAGGACTCCCCAAAATCATAATTCCTAACCCTTGTGATGACTGTTCTGCCGAAGGAACCATTTATCCAGTTGTCCACGGAATGCTGAATGCTTTGAAATCGTGTATCTGGGAAAATGACTGTTTGTCTTTGAAATGTAAATGAGATGTAAAACTCCGCGAGTTTAAAAACAGATAGCATGGCTCTGCACACAAAATCATCATAATAACAAATGTGCAGGTATTTTCACAACTAACTTGGCATCTTAGTGGAAAGTATAGGTATCATGGCCACCTCCATATACAGATGTACAACAATTTATAGTTGAAACGTACTTGCAGACCCATTCTACCGTTGAGGTTCAGAGAGAGTTGCCTTTGCAGTTCCCGCAAGCAAACCGTACACCTTGCAAACGGGTTATTATAGCAATGGTCAGGAAATTTCATAATATGGGACCCTCAAAGAACCGAAAAACATGAAGCATCAGGAATAAGAAGGACTGCCAGGTCCCAAAGCGTACATTGCTCGAGTGAGACAAGCTTGGAGAATGAGCCAAAGTATCAGCTCAATTATTGGGTTCATTCTCAGAGCTTTTCTCGCTCAAGCAATGTGAGCTGGGACCTGACAGTCATTCCGATGTTCATGTTGTCGGTTTTTGGTGGTTCCATAGTCATGAATTTCATGACCATGGCTATAAAACCTGTTTGCAAGGTGCACGGTGTGCTTGTGGACTGCAAGGTAAACTGTCTATGATGGGTCTGCAAGTTGTGTCACCGTAAAAAGTTTGTTGTTACCTTGATATGAGGGGCCTGATGTACCTAATACCTTCCACCAAGATGCCAATTTGAAAATACCTTCAAATTGGTTATTTTATTCATTATGATTTTGTGACGACATGCTACTCGCGGGTTTACATATCATTTTTTACATTTCAACGACCAGTCATTTACCAGGTACTCACACATATTCAAAGAAGTCAGTATCGTGGAAGCTGGATAAATGGGTTCCTTCGGCAGAACAGGCACAGCAATGTTAGAATGATGAATTTCAAGCGATCTTGTTTTTTCTAATGAGCGGAAGAAGATGCTTGTTTCGAACATCTAAAACTTTTTTTATCTAGCTCAATAGTTTTTGGATAAAATATAATCAATCACGGTCCTATTCTTTTTGACTCACACTGTATAAATTCACTTATGTTGTATGTGCGTAGCCATAGAAAATGGTTAAAAAAATGACTTAACAGATAGAATTCAATATGTGTCTTATAAACATCTTTAATACAAATCATGTCGTTATGGTGTCCTCTTTGTAATTTTTAACATTCAATGACAATCTTTCAAAGAAATAAGTACAGTAAAAGAACATCGTCTCTTAACAAATGATCAAGGTTTTTGAAAATCGACAATCTGAGTTCAGTACCTATCTTGGAATTTATAGGCTGATGATTGCTGTGCTTGTTGCCAGGTCATCTGCTCAAGAATGAGACCAATCCAGGCGCATCTTCCAGGCATACCAGTCCCTTGTGCATCTTGTAACTGGTCCACATGGACCGAAGGTCTATGCATAGAAATCAAGATCTGATTATGCATCAATCTATTCCCTTGACTTTCTTGCTTTGATAGTGAATCTTCTGTCATTGTTAATATCAAGACTCAAGAGATTGTCTGAATATATAGTCTGCAATGATCACAAAGAAGTATAGCGGGGGGGGGGGGGGCTACAAGGTGTCTACGGAGAAACAGCAGTTGTCAGAAACTCTCAAGAGAGGCACCCATTTTCTGTTCAATTCATGTAGGGTTTGCGTACATAATAGCAATGGCTTTTACAGTTCACTGGTCGCTTCTGGAATACCATAATTGAGCAGAATGATTATACTGCATAACTTTACTGGTATTAACACTATTTAAAGTCTTTGAAAAATCCACAGTGTTTGTTTGAAATTTTGGGTCTCAATAATTATTATGAGGGCCACCCAACCCCGGCCAAGATTTGAGTTAGTGTAGAAGCCGTTCTGAGTATAGGATCAGTGTGAGGAGAGATTCAATTGAACAGTATTGAGTTGTAGATTTAATTTTAGAGGCAATTGGAGACTATTAGTTATCCCCTGTTGGTTCACGCAATACGGAAAAATATCTATGGTTGGTTGATTTTGGAAACAAACCAATTTTCCGTATTGCGTGAGAACAAACAGGTGGTAACGAATTTATCATTTAGTAGACATTTGAAGTGATAAGCCTAAAGTAGATTAATTTTATTTTAATCTGGATGCAAAGCTACACTACAGAATCCAGAAAGCTCAATAGGCCACCCTAGTCTATAGTGTATTTTCCCAAGACCGATCTTCCAACCATGTGACCAAGCCGTTCCATTAGCCTGGAGAGGAGGCGGACGTACAAGAAAAATATCAATAGAATTATTGGATTGAAAAGGCCACCACAAAAATATTACGTTAACACTATCCATTGTACGCTGATATTAACATCCATGTTACATCATCTGTTCCCTGTTACATTTACTCACCCACTGACTGATCTTCATGAAAGAAAGTAAATAAAAAAAAGGTAAGTGGCCTCTGGCAATGATGGTAACTAGCCACACTCCATGAATTTGAGATTGAAGCTTTGTGATTCATTCACTTGCCGATTTCAAAGGTCGCGATTTTCAAAGCCTTTTCATTTCAACTAATACGCAAAGATCGATTGCCGCTTTTTTAAATTGGACATTCAAAATAGCGCGTCATTTAATTCAAAAGTTATTTCAGAATTGGTCGGTTGTAAGAGGTTGCACAGGGCAACTATACTTACTTACCTTGAGAGTATACGTTCAGATTATAAATGACCGAAGGTTGGACAAAAGTGATATCTTTGGACAACTGGCAAATATACACATGAGACCGGTACATCTTTACTGTTGATCATCTCCCTGCCCATCCAAGCACCAAAGATCGCTCTTAAGAAACGTTACTATTAGGCCGAGTTTATACGGAGGCCTACAATGTACAATAATCAACAAGTTCCCAACAAACAGTCATAGGACCAAAATGCCATGGCCCAGTTGATCAATGTCTAGCCTATCACTGCACCGAGTCAGTGAGAGGTGAATTCTGCAGAGGAGTAACCACTGTAGGCTAGGGGACAAAAAAGCCCTAACTTACCTCTGAAATGCATCACATTGGTCACTATTTTTCCAAAACACACACGGGAAGTGTGAAAATATTTTTGTATATGAACTTGAAGAACATGGAAGTAGGCTAAATTGAGTTGGACAATATTTCAAATAATGAGACAATATTTTCATATGGGGCGGATAACCCTTCATGGTAAAATTTTTTAAAAAATATTTTTCAAATTTTAGTGAAGGATGCAAGTTATCCCCAGTTCTGTAGCACGGAAAGATGGTTGAAATCGCAAATGTATCACGGCCTACACGTAATTACAACACAGTGCCTTGGGTAACGTGATGTCAACATTCGCTCGTAAAAACAACACGCAGCCATATTTATACATGCGCTCACCTGTTGCCCCCAATTTTTCAGAAAAAAACATTTCAAAAGTGTTATAGGTGACCTTTCTTGACCATTAAATTTACCCGAGGACCACGGTGCGCTGACGTGCTCCAATCTTTTACTGACTTATCTCATTTCCGGTCCATATAGCCACACCAATTTTCGCCCAAAACATTTAGAGTAGACCCTGACAACTGAAAAATTAATTTTAGCGACATTGGCAGCCAGTTTTGACGTTCCTCTGCCTATATTCCTTCTGGAGTATACAATCGGCAAGTTATCATTAGCCAGCTTCTTTAATCCGCCATATTAAGGGATATGAAAATCAAAATTCAACGTTGTCGCACGACTTGATTCTGGGAAACACCATCTTTGAAAACCCCACTGACAATAATTACGGTAATGTGTAGTCATAACTACTGATTTACAATTTTAGATCAATTGTGAATATTAAATTGCTTTTTTCTGCATGTTGCAATTACTTTGCAGTGTGGTATATGGCGGGGGACAAGAAGGCCCTAGGGGTGGAACTTAGGTCCTGACCAAACGTTGGCATGTTCATAGAAACTGTCACACCTTGAAAAAAAGGAATATATCAGGACGGGTAGAAAAAAGGGGGGGGTTACCCCTTGAAAATCGCCCCAATTAACGCCTGTAATCTCAACCAAAATATCCCACAGTTGTTCGTGCATCCTATCGTATGAATTGGACTCGACTTTTTCTATGCCATCGACGAAATACTTGCCAGTTATGTTATTATACGCAGGATCTGTAGCCAGATTGAACTCGTCATGTGCTTTTCTATTTCGATACCAATAGGCCCTAACTTTGAGAAGCATTTTTGTGTTTTACTCTGTCCCGATGCAGACAGTTGGACTGTACTTGTCGCTATCTTTCGATCGGATCTTTCATACGGAACATCACCTTCGCAATTTAGATACCTTATATGCTTTGAGAAAAACCGTTGCCATATGGCGATTCCTTATATTGCAGGTCATCAAAGTTAATTGTTCTTGGCCCTGAGAGATGACTGACAATTGATGATGCGACTGGCAGTGCCCTTCTTAAGATCTAACCAAGAGGAAGGTCAAGAGGAACGGAGCCAGAACGTTTCACCGCCGAAAGTTATCTCATGCCCATCCTCTGATTCTTGGCGAGTTGTTATGACAACACCAGCGTTATTGAATCAAAACATCCAGTGATCAGACCTTTTGATGAATAGAAATCAGATAGTTGGTGGACACGCTGCTATAGCAGAAAAATCTGCTAAGAAGGTGTCTAGTATCATTATTACGTGTCTTTTCTTTGATCTCTTGAGCAGTAAGGTCCACTTTGACTTTTTCCGCCCGTGCAAAAGAACTGTGGCTCCGGTCTGGGCTAGTTTGGTAGCGGTGTGCTTACCAATTCCATCCGTTGTGGCACCGTAACAGAAATATCCGTTTCACCCACGATTCATTGCCCATTGCAGCTCAGTCGACCATATCCTAAAGGAAACAATTTACATAGAAATTCTAGCAGGAACTTTCTATAAATCGACATCATGATCACTATCACAACATCTTCCTCCTCCTCGAGTCCTCCTGCCTCATCATCTCGTCCAAGTCACCATCATCCTCCTTCCTTCCTTCCTTCCTCTTCCTTCCATTCCTTCCTTCCCCTTCCTTCCTTCCTTCTTCCTTCCTTCCTTCACTTCCTTCCTTCCTTCCTATCCTTCCGTCCTCCTTCCTCCTCTTCTTCCTTCTTCATTCATTCTTCCTTCATTCCGTCATTCAGTCATTCATTCATATCATATTTATTTCCATAATTCCATAATCAGGGTTTCTCAGAAAGAATTACACCCTACTAGATTGGTGACATAACTTCAAAACTTGATAAATTTACAAAATCTTAAACCACAATGATTTTTCCAATATTTTAATGTAACGCACTCGATTCGGTTCAATAATTGAAGAAATAAGCGATTATGTAACAAATGTCAATGGACAGTTCCAGTTTTGTAATAAGTGATTCAGACAGAACAGGCCGAGAGATAATAATAATTCTTTTCAATTTCAGGTCAAGTGGGTAATCCTGTTAAAGCTTGATCTGTGGATGTGTGGCACATGGTTACAAATCTGCAACTTTGTCTCGATTTAGACGAAACATCCGTCTTATGGCTGCATGTTCTGTCAAAGTTCGGCGCGGTTCTCCGCGCCTTCCCCAGCGACTCTTGTTCAAAGTTTTGACTTGTACCGTTTCACGGTAACATTGTTCAAGATGTCTTCCTATATTTACTATAATAAAACAC
>JAMKCH010033657.1:0-14916 GCA_023653785.1 Ophioderma brevispina
CGTTGTGGCCCTTTAGATGATCTTCTACCTCATATGACCCCTTTGATATTTAATATATTCCCATGACTTATGCTTAATGTCCACCAACATTGAACCTACCTTAATTTTGCGCAATTACCTACTTTTTCATAATAAAAACAACAACAAACAAATAAATGAAACCCTTAATTTGGCCAAACCTGTCAGATATAGCATTATTGTACTCTCATAACGATATTACATTCAAATATAACACCTGAAAAAATGAAATTCGTTGAGGTGTAGAATTAACTAAATCTGTAGACAGATCTGAACACATTCGAGAGTACTCAGACTAGTAGTGACCCCTTAGTGACATTTGGCCCCATGCCAAGCACAACTTTGGTGAAGGGTCTCAAACTGATTCATATTCATGAGTCACGTAACCATGCACCGTTGCATACATCACAGATCCAAAACACAATCGAGATCCTTGAGTGTGTAAAATAGTTCGCTAAACAATTAACGAAGTTTTAAAGGCACCTTTACTTTCAATAAAAGAAATGAAAGAAGAAATGGGTGTAACTTTTTTGTGTTAATGGGACCGGATTGTCAGCCACACTTAAACCGTGGCAAGGGATGTCACTGTACTTTCAAATCAATTAAGGACCTTAAAAGGTGAACGACTGTCTGAATCAAATTCATGGAGTCTTTTTTGCCTACTAAACTTAACGAGATGCTAACGATAAGAGACAGTAACGCATCGGGCATAGTTATTAGTGCACACGGATCGAAAATCGAACATGTATTATGGGTGAGAAAACTTTCCGTCTAAAATATCAAGTTAAAGTATACGTATGTGGCGTCATGTTAACATTTTTAATATTAAACCAGGAAAAACATTGTCGCAACAAATATACAATTTGGTTATGCTAACGCGTTTTGCCCTTGTGATGTCTAAGGATTCTTCCAAATGATAAAAAGTTTTAACACATCTTTCATTTGAATCTCATTTTGTACTTATTCCCAGACAAGACTATATTTTTTGTATTTTGAAAATATCAAGTTTTCGTCTGGAGAAGGCCTGATATCATCAGGAATAAATAACTAGCAATGTATTATGTAAGTAAGTTTGAACACTGATTACCCTAAGCTTGCTCGTTGTCTACAAGTGAACATAGCTTTCAGCCCTTAGCCTGCTGAAAGATTGTAAAAGCAAGTTGATGTGAAAAGAGCCGTCCAATTCAAAAGTTATCTGAACCCGGCCAAGTGAACAGTATCGGCGAAGGGAGGAACCAGCTAAAAGTCAGAGCTCATATTTGCAAAAGCAAAAATGATCCAAAAACAAACGTACCCTCCCCACCAACAATCTCTTTATATACTCTATTTTGGTACTGTCGGTGGTTGTATCAGTAGTTCCTATGGCAACCGACGTCCCACTCACAGGAGATCCACTTGGGTTATTAATGTGTGTATTACGGATAAGAAGATAATTATGTTTTCCAAACATGGTAGTAGGTTATCCAAATAATCCAAGCAGTCAATTTCAATATGTCTCTGTTTATGTTCTTGTAGATAGGCGAACCGCATGGTAATCGTATTTGAATTGATACATCATTGATGCAATTTCCGGGAAGTGAGCTAGGTATTAAACTTGTTATGCTAGTATTAGAAGTGGAATAGAACGACTAATAATCTGTTTACAAACCACCGCAAAAAGGAGTAAATACGAACCCGAGTGACATTTTCAACTGGAAGCGGCATTTATAATTACATTCTCAAGACTACTCCAAAAATAATGAAATACAAATACACATTAACCTTGGAACCCCTGTGGTTGCATAAATGCGGCGATGCTCCTTTTTGGTATGTAATAGAGGAGTACAAAAAATCAAAACATTTTCTTCCCTGGCAGTTGTTTGAAGACATTTTGAAAATGGTTCAGGTTCGATATTAATTTCATCCTTGACATCATGACTGCAGGTCACAAGAAAGATTGGATTTGATTTAACATTTGCTAGAGGCAATATTTTCAACGATTCATCATGTTTTATATGCATATTGGGCGCTTTCACTCAAGCTACGTTGTGGCTAAGATTAGTTAAACAAAGTGTTATAAAAATAGTGACCCGAATTTTTTACATTTTACACGAGAGGCTTGCGTACGTGAATATTGAAAAAAATCAAATGCTTCCAGCCGGGGATATTATCAATAGACGACTACGGAATAAAATTAAAAATTAAACAGGCAACTGCTGCTTTACTTAACTTTTGAGCTAACGGAGCTGTAGTGGCAAAGGGGCTTCGCCTTGTTAATTCTGGTTGGAACCAGTTCGTTAGACACTACAATCTTGGACAAAAGTGTTGGCACACTTTTCTTACCGTACAGTAAAATCGTCCCCCTCTCCTCCGGAACAAAGTTGAAATCTGAAATTGTGTTAAGTGCGCCTAACAATACTCAACATTGATCGGTGGGGAAGGGGGAGGTTTCAGGGATTATCAAAGGCTTCAAGCTTTCTACCAAAAAAAGTTCAATTTCGTACCTTCAAAAATGGCCGAATTATGTCAATGTAAAAGAGCTGATTTCCACAAGGTGTGCCAACTACTTTTGATAAAGATTGTAGATGCCATGCTGTTCATGGCTTTATTAGCATAAGATATCTGAACGCTTTATCTGGATTACGAATAACTTTTAATAAATACGAATTATCTTTTACCTGATATGTTGTTGTGAAAGGAATTAGGGATGGCTTCGAAACCCAGCCGCCGGTCAACCCGCAATTCTTGGCGGTTGAACGGTTTTTCATCGTTTAGACCAATAGACACTGGTTCCAACCGAAATTAATCGTTGGAACACTTTGAACGATTTTCGGAAAACTGTCCCCCGGCTCCCCAAAGCAATGTTGAATGGGGTATCGTCATCAGCAGTCAATTCCCCAATTGCCAATTCCCCAACATACATTGATCGGGTCGGGAAAGGGTAGGTTGAAGTGGAAGGTTTGGGCTTTCAATTGAGTGATAACAGGGGCTTGTAGGTACTTAACTCTAGCCCGGTGAGCAATGAAGCAAATTTTGGTGAGTGTAAAATCCAAAAAAAATGTCATCTGAATTTTATTTTTCATTCATAACTTTGTTGTTCATAAAGGTAATAAAGTCAAAATTTACACACATAACGAGGAGATCATAGTGCAAAGTGAATATTTCATCGCATTTAGGGATTGGTCATTAAATAGCGGTTTGAGAAGCATTACTTCAAAACGTAAGTAGACGAACCGAATATCGGCCTTAGAGCAACACTTTACCATTTATCAATAAAAAATAAATGCTATATTATTTCTCCGTCAGTGCATAAATGAGCGTAAGGGACCGATTGACTCGGTATGCCGTTTACCGATCCCTAAATTACAATTTTTAGATTTTTTTGCAAGTGTTGAAGATCTTGGTGATATTGATTTTTTTGTGAAATTTCATGCGAATATTACATTTCCTTGTTGAGTTATGATGTTAGTGATGTCGGCAGATGATTCTTTTCTGCCGTTTTGGTTAATACGCCTAAATTATGCAAAATGCTGCATTAATTGATATTCAGTGACCATTACCTAAATCTACACACCTTTTGTTTGATTCTTCGCTAATTGAAAATAATGTTTTCTTCTAATTTGTGTTAATTTTGGTACCGTTACCGCAAGAAATAGGAAAGTTATCGTTAAAAAAACGTAAAATGGATGATTTTTTAGCATTTCGTTCAGACAATCTTGGAAGTAATTGTTGAAACACTTTGAACGATTTTCGGAAAAAACTGTCCCCCGGCTCCCCCAAACAATGTTGAATGGTGTATCGTCATCAGCAATCTTTCCAATTCCCCAACATACATTGATGGGGGTCGGAGAAGGGTAAGTGAAGTGGAAGGTTGGGAGGCTCTTAACTCTGGCCCGGGTGAGCAATGTAGCAAATTTATTTTGGTGAGTGTTCCAACTATTTTTTCCAAGATTGCAGCTTACAGTGATTGCTTGAGTTTTGAAGCACCCCCTTAAAGTCCACTGGACCCATGGTCCGTCTTGTACATTACTTTTATTTCGTTATTGTCAACGAAAGCCAGACCATTACGGAACAGGGCCTGGATTGCTAACAGGAACATCATGGGACTTTAACTTTAATCTATTGCTCGTGTGCCAATAACCGAGCTGCTGTTAGCTTAAACGGCAAGAGCGTTGTGCTAGTCACTTTGTAACGTGAGACGTGGTCTCATAATCACCTAACCTCAAATGGTAGTATCGATACTATTACACATAGCGATTGTTTTGTTTTAGGAGAACTATCATCTCATTAAAACGTTTATAAAATATTTTTTTGTTTTTCCGTAATCACTGTGACTTGCCAAAATCTTTATGATTTGGTAACTGATACGGTTTACAACGACCTCGTTCTTCTCATTTGTCATCGGGCAACCTTCGGATTCCCATGTTTAGAATCAACATACATTAATGTCGCGACGCAGTATGTATCTCCGAATTGTATTACCCTGTAATACCTTTGAGATGGGCAGAGTATGTCAAGTTAAATTTAGCAACTTAAAGCGAAATTCGATACCACGTCAACCATGTAAAGTGTCAATTGGTTGGTATATGTCTTTGTATTCAAGTACACCCGATTCTAGGTCATACTTCTCAATTACAAAACAAACGTCTAGTATTGCTGTCATCTGAAGAGGTTATTTTATATTATTTCAAAAGAATTTATCACAATTAAAAAAAAATAAGTAAGGAAGGATTAATGTAAAATATATGGGACGTAATATGCGTTCGGGCAGGAAATGCTTTAGGCCAGTGATTACACCTATAGCTCTCTCGAGATTACTTACGATATAACATCGATACGATGTGTCCATGTAATTTCATTTAGTTCTCTGTGGATAAGTCTATTTTTGTTACTGACAAGATCATAATCTTTGTGGATTTATTAGCAATATCGTTTACGCGTAAAAATAAAGAGAAAAAGAGAAAATAATCTAATATCAATCCTTGTGGGACACCACGAGTTTGAATTACATGAGTCTTACTAAATATTTTCTCCTCTGTTACTAAGGTTAATAATATCTCTCTAAAGCCATAATACTCAAGTTTGAGAAGTAAATTCTCATTTTTAATATCATCTAATGTTTCTTAAGTGAGCACCGCAGTATCTCAATATTATCTTTTGATCTGTAATGACGAATTGATTTTACACCGAAAATATGACTACCAGGGGCAAAACTCACTAATAAATACGCTGTTTGTAAAATAATCGTTTTAGTTTCACCGATGGGTGGAATTAAAATGTATAGTAACCGGCTTAGTCAGAGAGAACGTTCATGTGACCGTACAGTTCATGAGTATATACACATTTTTTTTTGCTGAAAATGAAGGTGTGTAGAATAAGAATCTGCCGGGTGCCACCAGGGCATTCTTGGGCGTTTTGAAAAATCCAAGATGGCGTCGCCATAAATGATAATTATCTATTAAACCCTATATTATCAAACTATGGGGTTACTAGATATACTATAGAATCCAATGAACAACTCTATGGCACTTGTAACATTAAAGTTATACTTCAAATTCAAAATGGAAGCCAAATGCAATAATTTTAAAATATGCCCCAAAACAAACAAATATAAAAAATAGACATGAAGTACTTAGATTATGTTGTTAGACACAATAAATGTATTTCTGATATTTTTAAAATTGTAACATGACGTCAAACAATATGGCAGCCAAAAACATACTTGACCGCCTTCAAATCGAAATCAATGTGTCAATAACATTAGAAATGTACCTTTGATCCTAACCAATGTACAACATACATTTCAATTTGTTTTAAATGCGCCAAAATAGAAATAAACTTATTGGTGCAAGTTGTCAAAATACCATAGGAATTACATTTTTTCACATATATTGCACTCAATTTATAATTTGACCCATTTTATTTATCGGGATTACCTGGTATCACTTGGTTGTGATCATAGGTACATTTCTAGTTGTTTCATTGACACAATAATTTATACTTGAAGATAATATTTAGTCACCTAGCCCGTGGCCCGGCTAGGTGACTTTTCACCCAAGGGTTTGCTTATTAGGTCTAGGGCGATTTTCACCTGACCAAGGAAGCGGCCCGATCCTGGAATTATCTCGCTGCCGTAGCCCGGCTAGGTGACTTTTATCTCGCTGCCATGGCCCGGCTAGGTGACTTTTCACCCAAGTGTTTGGTTAATAATCTAGAGCGATTTACCGCTAACCAAGGAAGTGGTCCGCTCTGGACTTATTTCATTTTTGAACTGTCTGAATGCCGTGGCCCGGCTAGCTGACTTTTCACCCACGAATTTTGGTTAATAATCTTGAGCGATTTACCGCTGACCAAGAAAGCGGTCCGCTCTGGACTTAGTTCATTTAGTTCATTTTTGAACTCTTGACTTAGTTCACTTTTGAAATGTCTGTGATGCACTACCCTCTTATTAGTATACGTTCACTTTTTCTATCCATAGAGCAACTTCATAGCGATCGCTTCAATACTTAATCACAACTGACTGGTGTGCGGTTGCGGTCAGAAACCGGGCATGATACGTACTCTCTTAGACACTAAACACCCCCATCCTAGATAGGTTTTGTGGAAACCGGTAGGTAGGCAGACATTTAAGAAGCTACCGGGTCATTCCTGCGGAATGAATTGGTGTATTAGCGTGCTGCTCTTAGTGTGCTATGGTTTCATTTGTTGTAGTGTGCTATTAGGTGCAGCCGGGCCCACGGCAGCGAAACTCTATATGTTAGCCGACTACATCATTTGGTGAACTTACCAAGCCAGGGGCCACGGGGGGCAAGCGAAAAATTTTACAAGTAGGCACGGCGGCGGAACAGCGTCGTTCGGCTAAAAGCTAGCGCGTTATCTACTGACAGTGCTAGAATAGCAAATCACTAACTTACCCTTGCAAGTGGCCGGGCCACGGCAGCGAAATTTTTCAAAAAGCAGGGCCACGGCAAGCGAAAACTTTCACCAGTAGCCACGACCAGCGAAACAGCGTAGTTTCGGCAAATAATCTAGGGCGATTTAAAGTTAAAGTTAACGTTTTGACCTTCAATTTGCAAAATAGATTTAATTTCTCTAAATTACCACCTTTAAAGGCTTCAAAATAATTCATGTGATTAACCAAGTATTAACATTACTGATGCACAGGTGTATTTGTTCATATCAATGCTACGCTTAGCTTTCCTAATAGGCGATCAAGACGCGCTCTAAGCACGCTAAACCAAAATGTGCTTTGTCATTATTGGGATTGTCCGGCTATATAGCCAATAGGTAGAAATAAAATAAATACAAACAATTCAGCATTCTGCCCAGATGCCAGTTTGTGAAAAATTTAAAGGATGGTTAAGATGACTAAATTTGAAAGTTGGACCTGAGGAGCCGTCTCGGATTTTCGTTGGGCACCTGTCGTTCCAGGGTTTTCTGAAAGTGACCCCTAACGGACCAAATTTTCAGTTAAAAAATACCCGGCCCCAAATGGGACCAGATTTGGTTGAAAATATACTAGTTTCAGTGAAATATACACCTAACGGGAACAGCAGTGAATATGACCCCATCCGTACTGTGCTTTTTACATATATTTTCCACTAGTATTATCCCACTATATAAATCTCTTTTGAAATTACCACTTATATGTATAATAAACATTGTATGTATGAAAATTTATTTTGAGTAATCTGTAACAAATAATTTTATTTTTTACTGTAATGCATTATTTACATAATATTATCAAAATGTTGTTGTGTAGGCCTTATTTATGATGAAACACAAACACCAAAAATTGATTCAAGATTTGAAGGTAATTGGCAGTGAGATTATACCCCTTGCGGGACATGTTCTCAATACATGAAAGACTACAACATTTAAAATAGCCAATATACAAAGAAAAATGACAATTGTGCTAATGCAAGGAAAAATGCATACTTAGGGTTAGTGTTGATAGTTAAGGTGGTTAATTCTCCATTTGTATCATTGAACCACTCCAATCACAACTGCATTTGTACCCCCAGCGGGACTAGAAATTGATGCTGGTAGTACCGCACTTGCAGCTATAGTCCCTCTTTTTTTCGGAACGGGGCATGGGTTCCCGAGCAAAATCAAAGAACCCCCCGGGCATGTTGATCTGTTTCCATGGATGCGGCCAGATGTTTGAGTATTTACTTAGCAGCCTTCATCGTCGGCTGATCGTGATTCCCGAATGGGACCGCGAATCGTTACACAAATGAAAGAAACAACCACGAAATGAGAAATTTCCTCGAGCCAGAAAATCTGAATAGGAGCTCCTCGGAAGGGCCCATCCACTTGAGAGAATATGAATCACAATTGCAATTATGGGGAGGCAGATAGATCGTCCAAACGTCAAGTGGGTCGTTGTGGTTCCTTCTATATCTCTTTATTCATGGTCCGAAGCAACTACCTAAGCAGATACTCTAGTGAAATGAAGATACATGTGCCTAGTAAATAGGCCCCACCTGCATGCACTGTAGGCAGTGAGGTCAAAAGTAGGAATTTTAGAAGCTGTATAAAATTAAAAAAAAAGTTTTCACAAAAGATAATATTTTGGTAATAATAGACAGATAAAAGTAATTACTTTCTGTAAAGATACTCTATCCAAAAACAGGCTTCTGTTGGGAGTAGTAAGTAATGAATTCAAAATACATAAGTACGTGCAGTATTTTCATTAGTGTGCTGGTGCAGAGTGCACTTTCCAACATTCCCCGTCTCTCACTGCCCCCGGAGGATTTGCCGTCAACTTGTTTGGAATGTCTTTTCGCTCGCCCTTTACCCACAGGCCTCGCAGTCTATCGTTCCCTAGATACAAGCGTGCACGAAGATTTTGAGGCAGCCAACATTGTCATATGAGAAAAAAGTGATTTTGATTTGCTTGTATTTCAATATAAAAACATAGGCTGAATTCGTATTTGCTCCTATACGGAAATTAGAAATATACAATTTTGTACCAAAAGAAGCATTAGGGACACCTGATATGTAAATCTCTCGTTTGCACCTTTTAAATTCTGTTTTGCATGCCAATTAAGATAGGGACATCCTGCACGGTTTGCTCTCTTACCACTGACCTCTATACATGGATAGCTGGGCTCGAAAAGTACTGTGAATAGTCGGCGATTGAAACAACCGGAGCTTCCCCAGCGCCCATTTTGTAGCGGGCAGGCAGCAAGAACATGAGCGGTCACCGTACTCATCAATGCGAAAGTCAATGCAATGGTGAATTAATTTTTTGTATTTGAAAGAAAAAGAAAAAAAAAATCTTAATATTTTATTAAAATTTGGGTGTGGGTAGGGGTTGTGTAGGGTAGTAGCATCGACAAACTATGCCACAGTCATAATTACGCTAATTGGCGCGATAGAGACATCCTAAATGCTGGATTACTGTATTGTGGCAATGGGAGTGCAATTGTGCACGTTATACAAATATTATGATGAAAGGTGAGTTGGAAATGAAACAATAAATGTCTGCCAAAAAAGAAATGAGGTTATGTGAAAAATTGTGTTTAAAATTATGTGTAAGATGGTACAGAAAAAATAAAACTGCCATCCACTTCCATCCCATTAACACTACACTCCAAATAAAGATAAATAACAGGAAAAATCAGTGATATACGACAAAGAAAGAAAGAAATAACTAAATATAAGTAAAAGGCCAGAAATCTTACCCTTAAACGTTTCCACTTCATTTTCACTTCACCCTCTTCTCCCTTACCCCTTACCTTATTACCGGTAATTATTCCTTAACGGATTCCATTGTAATACCCTTCCCTTCTTTGTTATTTTTTATTTCATTTATTCATAATAATTCATTACATGATGCAATAAGGTAATTTGGAATTTATTTGTTCATCCATCATTAATACTTTCCTTCATGCATTAATTAATCGTTTATTCTATAATGTATTTAAATCAAAAGTAATATGCATTATATTATGTTATAACACATACTCTGCATTTTATGCAATGTATTATTTATTATTTCACATTTCAGCAGCTTGGTTCATTACTTTTTCAAAAAGAAATTTACTTATTTCAAATCTAGTTCTGCAGGTGATGCTTTTGCATATTTTGTGCACGCTTGAGTTCCAATTTCCACTCATACATTCCACATACAATTTGAAATATTCCAAGAACAAATTAGAAATCAAAAATTCAAACGTCAGACAAAAGTTAAACCTAAAAATTAAGATGGGTGACAGAGTAAAACGAAGCGTAAAGGCAAAGGAGCTAAGGGAAGAGACAGGAAAAGACGACGAAGAGAAAGAATAGCTAAAGAACCAATCCAAAATAAAAAGCCACGAAAAGGAAAAGTCAATAACCAGAGACGACCATTAAAAATCCTCATCCCACTCTCCTCACACTTACCTTCTCTCCCTCCCACGCCACAAGCCACCTCTCCATTCCCCATCCCAGCCTCTCTTTCTTATTTTTTATTTATCATAATAATAAAAGGCAAGTATGGGTTTATTCGTTCATCAATTAATCATCATTCTTCATGTATTTGGTATTGATTTATACCCAAATATGCATTTATATTATGTTAGAAAATGCTCTGTTTTATTTGCTGCATGTTTATTTATGATTTACATGTCCTCAGTTTATTGATTTTTTTCAGAAAGTTCTTATGTTCATAATGATAGAAAGTTTTGAATATAACAAAAGTCCTTGTGTTGAAAAACTTTTATTTCCCGTATTTGAGTAAATTCCCAATTAATGCTACAAGTGCCATTTTGAAAGTAAGGCAAGAAGTAGGTAACGACGGGCGGTTCTTGCCATCCTCAATATGCGAGTCCAATGTTTCACTTCTCGGTCGCCGCCCGCTATCCATATGTAGAGAGGTCAGTTTCAGTTTTCCTTACACGTGTATTAATTCATAGACACAATGTGATTTTAATTTTGAATTAAAAACTACTTATTTGGCTTTATGGATGGGTAAGATTTGTTTTGAAATGAAGAATGGAAGTTATTATAGCCCGGAGCAGGCAGATATTTGCAACAAATATCGAGTACAAAAGTTTGAGTAGTAATCTGTAGACAGCCTGACAGAGCCCCCTGGAAATGATCTTAAAAAAAAAAAAAACAAAGGTTTTTTTTTCCTTGGGACCTCAGAGATTTCTGAATATAATGTTTTTAATATAGTTCATTCATAAATAATCAACTAGAACTAAAGATAGGAACCTAGATGCTCATTTCAAAGTTTGAGACCTGAATCGGAGTTTTAGTTTAGTTTTGATGCAGTAAACATTTTGTTATAAAACCGTGTGCCATAGGATTACTGGGTATAAAAATTCCGGATCCGGAATTTTTTAAATAAAGATGTGATTTTCTCATATGGAGGACTTGATTTGAGTAGCATTTCAACAGTGATTAGTATATGACAAGGCATTATGTACATGACAAAAAAAAAACACAATTGTTTGGAAATTAAGGGCGCGCCCTCATCGGGAAGTCTATGAGTCGGCCTTAAGTGCGGTGCAAATGGTGCCTTAAGCAGAGGTGTCCTGCCAGAGGTTACAAAAGGGCGACAACCACGTTGAAAAGTTAGTAGTCTAACCACAAGCTCCAAAAAGTAAGTAAAAACAGCTAACAGCACAAATAAAAAAGGTTAAACTTTAGTTTGTAAGGCGTCAAAGTTGATCCATGTGGGATAAAATGGTGCAATTATAATGGTGGAGCTAATGGATTAAAAATAATGAATAGGTTTGTCTGTGTTTGGGCAATGGAAGCTTTGAACTTTTGAGTCTTTTCTATAGTAACTAAGCAGACTTTAATTAAAATGTTTGGCAAGTTAGATTATTATTTTTCGTGGTATTTTTAGAAAAATTACAAAGAGTAGTATTATTGTAGTATTTTTCTAAGCAAGGGGGAAGGGAGCGACAGGGCATTGTACGCTATTGGTGCATAGTAAGGCATAGTGATTCCATAGCATGATATTGCGACCGTTGGGCCATCTTCTATGGAAATAACGAAGCTCACAGAATCAGGCGTTTTGGGGAGTGCCTAAGGAACGTTAATGACCTATAATAGACATTAGAAAAAAATTAGCTACCAATTTTGATTTTCCCAATAAATTTACATCATAGTTTTCATCAAATCGGAAAGTCCAGACGTATAAGCTCTGCATATGCCTATTTTAGAGTGGCATATTAATTATGCAAATGAAGTGAAAACAAAGGATTAATTAATTAATAATTGAAAAAAATTACTGATTTCTTTTTTTTTGGAATAATTAAAAATTTTCATTAAGTAGTCATGTTAGGATGATGATGATGAGTGAGATGATGATGATGTGATATGATGATGATGATGATGATGATATGACGATGATGATTGATGATGATGTGATGAGATGTGATGATGATGATCATTGTTGTGTTGTAGTTATTGTTGTTATATTTTATCTTCTTTGTTGTTGTTGTTCAAAATGTGAGTGCTGTTTTGTTTTACAAGCGATCCGTAGTGAAATTTTGATTCGTTATGTCACTTGCTTTACAACATTTAATATACCCACGTCCGAAAGGTTAAGCATGTTTATAAACTATAAATAAATGGAGTCATAAGCTATTTTTTTTAAATAAGTGTTATTTGTGATATCACAAAAACTGTGCAGCACACACGTAAAGTGTGATTTTCTTGGAGAGCATTTACATTATTTATCACAAGGGGAAGGAACATACTTTATAATCAATTTTGTAGACAGATGAAAATGGATAGTGACACCTTACAGTAAACACTACAGCATATTTATTTCTATGACGCAAAAGTAAGCTACACATTCAGTATTTTGAGGAGCTTCCAATTTAACATTTATGTTGACGTGAAACATGTAATTGACATATATAAGATCTGAATGTTAGTGGATTTGACGTTATTACAATTGAAACAATCATTTTATAAGGTATCTAATTATTTCAGACGAAATGCACGAGTCTGTGGATTATAGTAATAAAAAAAAATCTTTTTTTAGATTCCCTAGCATACCATAAAATAATGTTTTGCCGCTACAACCTTACCCAATCACTCATCCTAGCCAGTCTTTAGTTGATCGCGCGAATTGTGTCTCTTCTGTAAGTAGTACACTAAGCATTATTATATTATTTCAATTTGAAGTAAATTACAGATATCATTATAGGTTTTAACCTTTTAACAAATTTACAATATTTTTATAGAGAGTTTTTTTTTACTTTTTTTAAAAAAAAAAATAATTCGCTGGTGAATTATGCCATTCATCCTGAGAGTTAACTAGCACTGAGAGTGTATATCCAAGGCAAAAAAGGACTGGAGTGTTAGTCTGGAACATGAGAAGAGTTTACGCCAAATTATACACATAGACTTGAATCAACACAATCACCACGCGTAACCATTAGATATCAATAAGTTTGATATTTAAAACGAAATCTCAATCACGTGAGTAAGGTAACGCTTGCTCGTAAATTCACATACACTGTTAGCGAATGTGTAATTTTATAGATCTGTTGCATTTTATTTGTAGACAAATGGCAGTTTTTTGTCGAATTTTAGAACCTGAAAGAAACGCAGGACAAACGTACAAAAACTTCCTTCACTTCAAAACGTTTTAATAACATGAACAAAATATTATGAGATATGATTTTTAGACTGATCTTACAAATCCGTAAAATTACGGTATTTTACTGGCAGTTCCAGATGCATCCAGACTGCCGGTGTGAGGAATTTAAGAGTCCTTCATATTAGAAAGTCCTAGGCCTCTAGGTTTCGGAGACTGGGCGTCCGTAGGACGCCCAGTCTCCGAAACCTTTAATCAGGATTCAGAAACTGTGTGTCCTAGGACACAGAGCTTCTGAAAACTAAAGTTAACTTTTACTTATAGTGCGACCCGGACTCTGTATTTTGGGGGACTCTCAAATTCGTTACAACTATCACAAAATTCGCGGTCCACTCAGGACTCTGTGCTATGACGCAAAGACCTAGGACCCTGTGGTACTGTGATGTAGTGTCCCAGGTGTGCTGTGCGATCCTAGGACCCAGTAGTACTGTGATGCAGTGTCCACTCCCAGGACCCTAAACTGTGCTGTGTAGTCCTAGGACCCTGAGGTCCTGTGGTGTAGCGTCCCAAGGCATACAGATATGCTACTCGTACTTTAATTCAAGGTAAAAGCAGACCGAATCCAAGCAGTCCGCTGTGGCGTAGCGGTGCAGACCTTCAGCCGATCAGGTATGTTGTAGTTCATTTATATATCACATACTATGTATTGTTGAAATATGTTATTCTGTGATTGTATACGTAGGTTCGAGTCCTGGTCGTACCGCTTTAATAGTCTAGTCGGTGGGTTTAGAATTGTTTTAAATTTTTCTTAATGTATTTACTTGAATTTTATTCTACTTTTTTATTAGTAATTTTATTATTTCTCTTTTTAAATTTAATTTGATTACTTGTCTTGCAATTTTTTAACATCACTGATATAATTGTGTTACGTGCTGCTCTTAACAAGTGCAATAGTATTAATGTATTAGCACTTGTTTTTGCATACGACAAAATGGTAGACAGTGTAGATGAAAACGTATAGGATATACATGTATACTACTAACTAGGCTGCATTAAGGCTCAACTATCTTGACTGTATAGGTGCACCGCTTTCTTCCTTGGCCTCTGGAAAACTGCTGTAAAATGTCTGAAATGCACTAGTAATGCAGTTTTACGATTGTCGTTGTAAACCGTTATGTTTTCTCCAATTAATTTCATTTGTACAGCAGATTTGAGGCAATTTTATTACTCCGCGCTCATTACTTTCACCTCAATTGGCCCACTATCAGCTGTACCGACTATTGAACATCTCGTGCTGGGCATTTTGATGCACTTTACGTATAGTATAGTGTTACCATATGTTGAAAATCTGGTGTATTTGGTGAAAATAG